>QANT01000138.1:0-11134 GCA_003254885.1 Purshia tridentata
TTCCGTCGAAATTTCCATCGAAAATTTCCACAGAATCGAAATTTAACTCCTTGCCTGCAATAAATAAGCAAACAGCAGATTAATTGGAAATGAATAAACTTTAATGGTAGATCGATCTGTAGGCTGCTAGCTAGAACTTGGACCAACCGTGGATGTTAGTATTGTGTAATAGATAAAAATCTCAAATTAAAAATAATCCTTGTCTGTACTTTCTTAATGTACCTTAGACAATAATGGATAGATCAAATATCAAACCAATATTGCATTGCCTATTTCTCTACAATGGAATATCTCCAAAAGAGGAATGTTCTTCATTTTCTTTTTTATCTACCTTTCTTTTGTACAATATATTTTTATAATCTAAACTGTTTTATAACTAAATAATTTTTTATTTAGTTATTTTTTCGTAGAGATAATTTTATCTAAAATATAAACAATTTTAATTATGAAAATATATTATAAAATAAAAATAATAAAGAAGAAAGTGGATAATATTCCTCTCTCTAAGATATGGGTTGGACTGTTGGTTGAACATATTGGGTGTGGGAGTGGGAGTGGGAGTATACCCAGAATTATAATTAATCAAACGAGCTGACAGCTGCTTGAACATGATCATGATCGTAGTTTTTGAGTGAGAGTTTAAGTTGGTATATGAAAAGATATTATAGGTTAATAAGGAACGTGAAGAGTGCTTTTAAATTTTTTATGATGAGAGTAAAAGCAAGAAGGGTGAAAAAAATAGGATAAAGATGTGAAAATATAACCACTCTTTTATAGTATAATAAATTTTCTTTTATATGAAAAGAGAATATAAAATTAATACGAAAATAGAAATAGACAAGATGTAGAAATAGAAATAGACAGGATGCATCCATACAAATTATTATGGACAAAGATTATTGCGCATCCCACTCATTTAATGTCCCCTTCCATTAAATGGACCATTCATAGTAAACTTCCAAATTTGCATGAGCACAGATGTTACTTTTGCCACATGGTGCGTTGCAAATAAATAGACCATTGTCTGTGGCACTTTGCAAGCAGATCTAGCACGTGTCTCTATACTATGTACGAATTGTGGCCTCACCATTCCAACACCCTCCAAGCCCACTTAATTGTATATGTAATGACTGTTTGGCCTAATGGCACTTTGCAAGCAGATCTAGCACGTGTTTCTATGTAGCTAGGGACTTGGTGGCATGTTTTATTTGGGCAGACAGATTATTTTAGTCTCTATACTATTTACGAATTGTGGCCTCACCATTACGACACCCTCCAAGTCCACTTAATTGTATATGTAATGACTGTTAGGGCTACTTGTGAGTCTCACACATCTTCCGATCTGCCCTTACCGTGTGGGTGAGGTGGTCACTACATACCAATTATTGAAGGATTATTCCCTTCTTTTGACTGTGGGCCTGATGAGATGAGAGATGGACGGTGATGGAGAAGGAAGATATTTTATGGGAAAAACAAAATAATTCTCTTTTTTTTGTTTTTCCAAAGACCCATTCTCCTACAATCCATCAAATAAGCCCAAGTTTAAATTGAACAAACAACTAAAAGTTGTTTCGATTGATGTGTATTATTATTGGTGCCAGTTGGGGCTTCATCTTTGGTTGTTACCCTATTTGTTTTGTAAGGCTGTCAGTGTTCTACATCAACTTCGTCTTTCTAAAGTAATGTTTATATATTTTTTTTCTTCTTATTCTAACTAAATTATATATGCATATACATTTTTAATTAAAATTATGCTATACAGTTGTGACTGTATATCAAATCTTAAAAAAAAAAACTAATGGAAAACCACCGAGTGTTTAGTGCCAAAAAATTCACATTTTGTACCAATCGATTTGTGACCTAATATAAAATGTCTTACTCTAAATTAGTACTTAAACTAAAAAAAATATGTATTTGTGACCTAATCTAAAATGTCTTACTCTAGATTAATTAGTACCTAAACTAAAAAATTAGTATCTTGTTGCTTTGTTGAACTAATTTTTTTCAAGGATAATCTTTGAGTGGAGAACTAAAAAATAAAATGTTCGAATAGTTAATTAGAAACATGATCGAATCGTATGCTTATAAATAACTAAATGAAAATAAAAAAGGCATTAGGATTGGGTCTCCCAAAGCCACCTTAGGCAACAAAACTAGACCTTCATCGCTCAAGGGATTTTTGGGCAACAAAATTACTTCGTCGCTCAAAGATATGTTAGGCGATGAAATAAAAACTTCGTTGCATTTGGATAGGTGGTGATGCTTAACAGTGGTGAGCAAAATAATTTTCTTAAAGCTTACACTGACCCATGCTTACAAGCTACAAAGATCCACGCTTTTATTTCAATTGATATGATAGTTGTGGTCATGAAGATTAAAAGCTATTAATTATAAAGGCATAAAGAAATTACGTTTTAGTGAGATTTTATTGATGGAAAATGGGTAATTTTAAGAAAACGGAAGAAAGGGGTGAAGATTTGAATTTCTGTATGTTGCGATGCTCGGAATTTTACATTACTGTCAATGCTTTTGAGATTTGGGTATTCTTCAAGAAATTTTAATGGAGAGTTTAAGTGAATTGCGGGGAGGAAAAGAAAACAACGTGAATTTTTTGGTTTCATCATTGCAATTTCTTCTTCCTCCTATTTTTTTAATAGAATTCTTCTTCCCTTTAACAGAGATGAAGAAATGTCTTTAAACAACAAGTTAATTGAATGTTAGAGATAATAAATTGATAATATAAAATTTTAATAACAAGAAGAATTACTGCCCTTAAATTTATGATGGATAAGCTAGTTTTGCAATAAAAAAAATTTTAGTCTAATATTATATAGAGTCCAAAGCCCCAAATTTTATTGGATCTTAGTTTTAAGCCATAGCCTATTTTATATTGAGTCTCCAGCCATTAAAACAAAAAAGCCCAAGAATAACAAAAAACTTAAAACTTCTATCTTTCTCTCTTTCTTTCTCACTCACGCTTGATCGCACTTTCCAGCCTTCAATTAATGTTTAGTCTATTTGACCTTAACTAATGGAAGAGCTTGTGATCAAATTGCTTTGACGTATTTTTAGCTTGATTGTGGATTGATTGACTTTAAATTGGGATAATTATACATTTTGTAATATCAATAGGCTGTTAGAATATATACATAATTAACAAAGCTGTCAGGAAAATACACTGAGAAGCTAATGTTATAACTCAATATATAAGTAGAAACTCCTGTTTATGATACTAGAAAACTGTAACTCTTAATGAATATTTGAATAATAAACTGTAACTGTTGATAAAGTACATAGTTAAAACCTGTGTATGATAATTGTACCAACAATATGTCCTAATAAAAAAAGGCAACGGTGACCTCAAGAATGATCATGTGCAGAGATCCTTGATTGCATGGTTTGCACTACATGTTTAATTACAAAATACTGGAAAACTGTAACTCTTAATGAATTATAAAATACTAGAAACTGTAACTCTTAATGAATTATAAAATACCAAAAAACTGTAACTCTTAATAAATATTTGAATAATAAACTGTAACTGTTGCTGAATTACATAATATGAAACCTATATATGATATCAATTTACCAGCAATATGAATTACAAAGATAAGAGATGAGTGTCACGCCAATCGATTAGGGCAAAGAATGGTCTCCTATCTCTTTTTTTTTGCAAAAAAAAAACTTAAAACGAAAGAAAAAAATAATACAAGCCTGAGAAAGGTCGCCTACTCCTAAGAAAAGCGAGAATTGAGAAACAAATCCAATATATACAAGTAATCTAATTATATATAGAGGGACCATCATCATGTATGTAAGATGAGCATGAACAATGTTCACTAATCAGTCTAAATTCATCTATGTATGGTTCTGCTTACTTAACAGCCAATCAACTCTCCTATTTTTATCACATAAAAAATACTGCATTAAAATAAATAATGGCTTTAAACTAATAGTAATTAAAATAGTGGCTTAAAACTAAATAAGAAGCTTATTTGGGGCTTAGGAGTAGTTTACCGTATTATATATTAATTAATGGTGATGTGTATAATTAATAAATAATTAACTACTAATGAGCCCAATTAATATTGCTACATAGTATTAAGGCACAATTGAGGCACCATTTTGTAGACCCATAATCTTTTCCTTTTTGGGGTTTTTCCGATGTTTGCAATTAAATTAAGTTTCTATGTTACACTTTTTAAATATATGGGATAGCTAGCTTTTCAAGATAAGTTATTAAAACTTTCAAGCTTTGGCAGCATGTTTTAAGTATTTTGACTACGTGGGAGGTTTTGGTTCACATAGGCGATTCTGATTGGCAAACCTCATCACACATGCATTAACATTATCGTGTAGGGCAATGCTAGAGTGCCATAATGACATGAAATTTTAATGTCAATTAAATTACTTAATATATTTTCCACATAAGCATTTTACAAGACTAATATATCCTCGTTTAAAATTTTATAAAACATAAATCAAATCACAAAAGGGAAAGCATTTTAAAAAAATTTAATGACAAAATTATAAACCTCTAAACGTTCAGTTTCTCAAAAAAAAAAATTCCCAATTTTAAAGGAAAAAAAAACACTCAATCCAATTATTTAGTTTAGGATTTAGGTTCTGGTCGATATCCTACAAGTATAAAGGGTGGATGTAATGTGGTATATGAAAAAGGATTGTCGTAACCACAAGGTGTTTTTTAATCTAACTCAAAAAATTAAATTCCTCGTTTAGATCTAACAAAAAAAAATAATATATAAACACGACTTAAACTTAAAAAATATTTTGAACATCACTAGAAATTCGTTTTGTTCACTGATATTGAACACTTGTGGACATTTAATTGGAGTAAGGCCTATAATGTGAGACTCATCGATCAACAGTTTGTGACTGATTATATTTAGAAAATTTATTTAATAGAAGACTCATCTCATTGTATGCAAATGTATTTTGAAATGCATATAACATATAATTTGCTAATTTGTGCACAAACCAGCTTCTTGACCTATATGTACTCAAATAGCCATAAATTTTCTTAGAAAAATGCAAATCATGATCCATAAAATTCTATAAGAAGCTGAAATCCGTATCTTTTCAGCGATATAAGGTTTATCATCCCGTTTGCTCTAAGAAGGTGCAGTTTAATCAGAGAAGAAGGCTGATCTGCCCAGAAATTCCTAACTTCCAAAATATTAAAGTGTCCCTTTTTTATTTGTTTTCTTTTCTTTGCTCTTCAACCTATAAAAACATATAAAACTAAGTTAAACTAAACTAGATGTACTTAAAAACGTAACAGGAATTCAAGAACAAGAGTTTAAAAATATATAAAATAATGGTCAGATCAGATTCTAGCAAGGGTGGGGGGTGGGTGGGTTTGTTAAAAAATGTGCTATCGGTTTGGTTTACTATGTAGGGCTAAAGGATGAGTGAAGCCTCTAAAAGATTTTAAGATGAGTTGCTTTATATAGCAATTGGACATGAGTGATTATTGATTTTTAATGACTTTTTCATTCATGGTTTTCCTCTTTCATTAAGAAATTCATTGCTTTTGTAATATTTGTCTTTTTTACATTACATTTTAAGGATTTTTTCTTCACAAGAAGATATACAACATATATATTAGTATTTCATATTGAAAGTATGCAAAAATATGTTTAGGTAAAGCCAGAAAGCTTAAGCAGTGCTTGCAGAAACGCTATAATTGCAAAAACAAAAACAAAAGAATGATGTATATTATTTAATTAAGTATAAATCAATTAGGATCATTTAATTTGGCTTGGATAAGATGGTCTTTCACTATATATGATATTAATTTTATATTAAAAATAGATGGTGATGTGTATAATCACAAAAATAATAAAAGAATGATGTGTAGTATTTTATTTTGGCACATAGGATTATGGCACAAAATACTTGTGCTGGCACAAAATCTTTTCCCTATCGTGTAATAGTCACGTGCTGCATGCTGTGAATCAATCGATCTAGTACTATATAAGGCTAGCTAGCTTGTTGCACAAAGCTATAATGGCATTCACTAACACCAGATCCACATCCACTGTATCCTCAGCCAATATGGCATTCACTTACATCTCATCCACATTTCCCTCGGCCATCTTGATAGCATTGGTTGTTTTTACACTTGCGATACATAAGTTCAATCTGCTGCTAGGAAACAGCAAAAAACAACCAAAACAAGGAGGAGGTCCAGTACTCCCTCCAGGGCCCAAACCCTTGCCTTTCATTGGGTGCCTACATTGGATGGTCTTTAACAAACCTGCATTCCGATGGATACATAAAATGATGAATGAAATGAACACTCAAATTGCATGCATTCGTCTTGGGAGAGTTCATGTCATTACTGTCACTTCTTCTGAAGTGGCACAAGAGTTCTTGCTTAGGCAAGACATCACTTTTTCCTCAAGACCTGTTCACATGTCCACAGAATTACCTACTTCTGGCTACTTGACCGTGGCTCTAACACCTTCCGGCGATCAATGGAAGAAGATGAGAAGAGTCGTCACCAGCGAGGTGCTTTCGGTTCAAAGGCACCGTTGGCTTCAAGATAAAAGAATGGAAGAAGCTGACCACCTTACTCGTTGCGTGTATAATTCGTGCAATGCTGAAGAGGGTGGCATAGTCAAGGTACGCACTGTAGCACAACATTATTGCGGCAATGTGATTAGGAAATTGATGCTTAACCAAAGATCATTCGGAAAAGGAACGGTAGATGGTGGCCCAGGTCCGGAGGAAATAGAGCATGTTGATTCACTTTTCAAAATTCTTGGTTATATTAATGCATTTAGCATATCAGATTACCTTCCATGGTTGCGACTATTTGATTTGGACGGTCACGAACTGATTCTCCGAAATGCCCTAGAAAGGATCAAAAAATACAATGATCCCGTAATTGATGAAAGGATTCACAGGCGAAGAAATGGGATTATAAAGGAGGAGGCTCAAGACATTCTTGATGTTCTAATTCAGCTTACTGACCCCTCAACCGGAGCTCCATTATTAACATCTTCAGAAATCAAGGCACAAATTCTTGTAAGAACGCTTTCATTATTTCCCTTCATTTCTGTCAAACTTTTGCTCTTTATTAAGTAATATATATTATACCACTTCGAAATGAAGAAAGCTATTTAAAAGAATAACGTGACATATATTACATGCAGGATCTAATGTTGGCCGCAGTAGACAATCCATCACATGCTACTGAATGGGCACTTGCAGAGATGATAAATCAACCTAAGATACTCCAAAGGGCAGTAGAGGAATTAGACCAAGTGGTTGGAAGGGACAGACTTGTCCAAGAATCAGATTTGCCCAAGTTGAACTACGTCAAGGCATGTGCAAGAGAGGCTTTTAGGCTCCATCCAGTTTCAGCTTTCAATGTTCCACATGAATCCACTGCAGATGCCAATGTTGCTGGCTACTTCATTCCCAAAGGTAGCCATGTGTTAGTAAGTCGTCTTAGCCTTGGTCGCAACCCGAAAATTTGGGAAGAGCCCCTAGAGTTCAAGCCCGAGCGCCACCTTAATCCTGATGGCTCTGAAGTGGTTCTAGCTGATCCAAAATTAGGGTTGCTGTCATTTAGTACTGGAAGACGTGGATGTCCAGGTGTCCTACTCGGTTCTACCATGACCACTATGTTGTTGGCCAGACTTGTTCATGGATTCACTTGGACTACCCCACCTAAGGTGTCAAGCATCAACTTAGTTGAATCAGAGCATGATCTTACTCTTGCTAAGCCACTACTCGGGCTTGCAAAACCAAGGTTGCCCAAGAATGTGTATCCTATGCCTTAAGAAACTATTTCATTCTTCTTCTTTTTTTGTCTTTGTTTTATTATTTTGTTTGCCAATAATACCCTGAGGGGGTAAGGTGTTTAAGGCACTACTATAAATATGGTCTATGTTATTCTTTTGAACGATATTTATTTGTTATTATGACGTTTACGTCAAATATTTATGGTACTAGTTTTATTCAATTGCCCAAGTTAATATTGGTATAAGGTACATTGGTATAAGGTATAACATTAGTTCAATTGGATATATATATATATATCCAATTGAACTAACCACGAAGCAGGAGATTAGTCATTAATTTGGGTTAGGTGCCATAATTAGCATAGAGAATTTTGCCAACTACAGTATATATAATATTTTAAAACATAATAGGAAATTTTATATTTTAAATTATACACAATTTATATTTATACAAAAAATTAATCTAGAAAACCAAATTTCAACCATCAAGATTATAGAGGAAAAAGAAATAACTTAATATTATATGGAGCAGTTCAATTTCTACTTAATATGGTCCATTTTCATATAATTATAAGACATGTTATGTTTTGAACCAAATTATATTACAAGTTAATTATACAGAAATTTAATCTAAATAACAAAATATTGGCCACAACTTGGAGTTGTCGTTGTGTTGGGAGATAAATAGACCATTGTCCTTGCAACCATATCATGGAGCTACGTACTGTTTGGACCCATCTTTTTGATAGTTCTGAACATTATTATTATTATGTAGGGCAACAAATCAGTCATGGAGCTTTTCTTTAGATTTGCATGGCACATCCTAATCAGTAATCACGATTCACTATATATATATATATATATGCCAAGACTGTGGGCCCCACTTGTCAGTCTCACACTATTTCGGTTCTCCCCTTCCCCTTGGGGTTAGGGGGTGGTCACTATTTCGATTCTTCATTTTTTGTTTTTTGTTTTTTTTTCTATTGTTTTGTTTGCCGATAACACCCCGATCGGGGTAAGGGTTTAAGGAACTACTATAAATATGGTCTATGTTATCCTTTTGAATGATATTAATTTGTTATTATGACGTTTACGTCAAATATTTATGGTACTAGTTTCATTCAATTGCCCAAGTTAACATTGGTATAAGGTACATTCTATCAAGACACTTATATGTATAATCCAATTGAACTAAACACCAAGCAGGAGATTAGTCATTAATTTGGTTTAGGTGCCATAATTAGCATAGAGAATTTTGCCAACTACAGTATACATAATATTTTAAAATATAATAGCAAATTTTATATACTAGTTTCAACGCACATCAAACTCACGTCTATCCCTAGCTAGCTACTTTGACTAGTATTACTTCGAAAAAATCTGTGACATTTAATTTGCTCACCACTACTTTTTTTTGTATGGAGAAAAATTAGAGCTCATTTCAACACACGTCAAACTCACGCTATCCCTAGCTAGCTACTTTGACTAGTATTACTTAGAAAAATCTGTGACATTCAATTTGCTCACCACCACCTTTTTTGTATGGAGCAAAAAATAGAATTCATTTCAACACAGGTCAAACTCACGTCTATCCCTAGCTACCTACTTTGATTAGTATTTAGAAAAATCTGTGACATTTAATTTGCTCACCACCACTTTTTTTTGTATGGAGCAAAAATAGAACTCATTTCAACACACGTCAAACTCAGTCTATCCCTAGCTAGCTACTTTGACTAGTATTACTTTAGAAAAATTCATAACATTCTATTTTTAACACAAATTTTTAATAGGCCAGACATACTCTATTTACTCAAAAAATTAAGTAACTTGAAAATTATTTACCTATTAATAAAATAAATACTTGAAATATTGACCATTTTAATCTTATATGATAAATGGTTTTTGATTTACTTAATCTTTTACAAAAATAATCCCTTAATGAAAAATTGAAAAATAGACAATTTAAATATTTGAAATTCTATATAACTAGTGAGCCTTATTAAAAACTTGTGTCAAATAAAACCAACACTCTCTACTCTCTCCCTCCTTCACAGTTTGTAATTTTCTTTATATATGATCATGATGCATTAATTTGCGATTGACCTATATGGGTCCCCACCAAGTCCATCATGTACGCGCTATCACTCATAGATTGACAAACACCAACATAGTAACTAAGAAGATCCTCCATTAAGAAATATAATGCATTGGATAAACATTGGATTGGGTCAGAGGGCAGAGGGGATCAAATTTGGCTAATTAACTACTACTTACACGTCTTTGATCTTTGATGCCTTATTGGGAAGTTTAATTAATTAATTGGCTTAATAATTAACTTGGCCTTTCTTAAATATAAAGTTTTTATTTTTCTAAAAAAATAGTTAATATCTAAAGTTTTTTGATAAAAGAATTATTTTTCCTACTAAAGAAATANGTAAAAGATCATTGCTCACTGCCAGCACTATGACCCCCCAAGTAAAAGATCCTGGATCCGCCACTGGCCGAGGGGATCAAATTTGGCTAATTAACTACTACTTACACGTCTTTGATCTTTGATGCCTTATTGGGAAGTTTAATTAATTAATTGGCTTAATAATTAACTTGGCCTTTCTTAAATATAAAGTTTTTATTTTTCTAAAAAAATAGTTAATATCTAAAGTTTTTTGATAAAAGAATTATTTTTCCTACTAAAGAAATAGTGAGGTAAATAGATTATTAGAAATAAGAAGATGTGTGATTTTCTATTTTATTTTATTTTATTATTTTATTCTTTATTACTATTTTTTTGGCCAACATACTTTTAAGGGTTAATTACAAATAAATCAATAAAATATTTCACAATTACATTTTAATCAATACATTTTTTATAGTTTCATTTTAATCACTATTGTCCAAAAGTAGATTGGATTTAGTAACTAAAGTAGAATATAATTTCAAAACTCATTGACCTTTATGGAAAAATAAAATTTACATTAACCATTATGTAATATTGAAATATTTTATTAATTTAAATGTAATTTTCTATACTTGTAACTTGTTTAATTCCAATTTTCAGCAAACTTTAATTATGCAGTAGTGTTATTATAATGTACATCAGCTAGCTCTTGGTAGAATATATTATCTCAATCGGTGGACACGTAAAAGAGGAAGCAACATTGCCGACATGCATATATATTAATTATATGACAGTAATATTTAAATTATCAAAGTGACTGTAACAGAGTGACAGAGTATAACTGAGAAAGACAAAGAGAGACAGAGATAGATAGTGACTACCACAATACGTGTAGAATAATGATGGGTTACTTGTAACTTTTGTAGGGAAGAAGGACAAGATCCTTTGGGAGACTAAAAAATTC
>QANT01000139.1:0-69833 GCA_003254885.1 Purshia tridentata
TGATGTGTAATGGAAAGCTTTTCCTATAATTTGTTCGACAGTCTCATGTATAGAATGCTATTTTGCTTACCACAAAAAAGTGGTAGCGAGCAAAATCTTTTTATTATATATATATATATATATATAAAATCATATAAAGGCATAAGACCTATAATACATATTGATTAATTGTAATAGAAGAATAGAATTGGGCCAAATACCTCTTCTTGTGGTTTGTTTCCAGCCTTCATTTTGCTCCATTTTAAGGAAATGTATATTTTCTCAACAAAAAACCAATAACTAACACATCATATATCGATATATATTAATAATTATTATATGTGTGGTCAATTGTCAGCCATCAGTTTTCATGCAAGGTTCGTTACATTTAACAACCATTAATGAGAAAATAAATTGAATAATTGATGCTAGCAACATCCATCAAACTCCAAGTCTATAATTTCATATGGCTGCGTCATCATAGAATTCAATTAAGCTCATGATGAAATAGTCCATGCATTGAACTGGTGGTAGAAGACATTGTTCAACAAGAAACGACAGCAGATTTGGAACGTTTACAACAAAGCGACACGAATCATACATGGTGAGGTGACGCTTATATGGAACATACAAAACGACTGCCGTTTTATAAAAACCAAAACAAAAAACGGTTTCTTAAATTCGAAAGCCTCAGAAATTCAGTTGACACTTGAGCGTATTCAAATTCCCGCCAAAACATGGGGAGCCATCGGAGATCATCATCTGAGAAGACGTCAGCGGCGGAGCTCCGATCGAAACTCAGAAGAGTCGTGTGTGGCCACGAGCAAATGAAGAACGCATTCCACCAACTGAAATCTCAGATCGAAATCGGTCTCCTCGAAGTACGTAATTTCTCTTAAATGTTCGTGAACCTCTTTAATTCTGACTGTGCAGTGGATTCAAAATTTCAAACTGATATTTTCTGAAACTAATCACAAATTAATCGTTATCTGTAAACATGGAGGCCGAAGATGTCTTCACGTCTCTGGCAATTCCTTTGATGAAGCTCGTGGGTCTCAAGACGATGGAGATGGCAAATGAGGGCAGATTCGCCACCTTCATCGTCCAAACAAACACCGATTCACCTTATCAGGTTTTGATTTCCAGAAAATTCGATCTCTACCTTATTTTATTGTTTTTTTCCTGATGATTTTTGAAAAATTAAAATATAAATTTTTCCAGAGTTTCGGTACGGGCGGAGTCGGATCTGGATCGTCCGGTCGGAACCGTCACTCGGTGATGGAAGAGATCAACGCTGTGAAAGCCGCCATGGCAGGCAAGCTTGTGATGGAGAATCAAAAGCAGCAGCTGATTCAACTGGTTCGCATCCTCAAACAAATTGAATCTCAAATCAACACTCGCCAGAACCACATGCTCGAAACCCTCAATCACCGTCGTATTTCCCTTCACAAGTTCTTCCAAAGAGCAATTGCCTGCTTATCCACCGTTGAACCCGTTGACCACCACGCGTTCCAGATCACAGTGCTGAAGCTCCTCCAAGCCACGTTTAACGAGGTGGGTGCGGTGCTGGAGTCGGTGGAGACCGACGTGGAGGACCTGGTGCAGGACTTGGCTGAGCAGATGTGCGATCCAATGGTGGACTATGTGGAGGGGGTTAAGGCTGATTTGAGCAATGGGGCTTGCGTGGGCTTGTTGGGGGTTGTGAAGGAGATGGAGAGGGTGGCGAGAGAGGTGAGGGTTGAGTTGGAGGCGGCGAGGAATAAGGCCATGGTTGCAGAAGCGAGCAGAGTTGAGGCTCTGAGGAGGCTGCGTGAAGCTGAAGACAGAGAGAGCAAATTGAAAGAAAACCTCAAGTTCTTGCCAAACCCCAATAAGGCATGTAGCAAACTGACCCAACATTTTGCTCCACATAAGGTAGGTACCTTGGTCCTTGCATGAACAAATTTTTCAATGTTGGATATATATTGCTCTGATTAGGAGAAGTGATATTGCAAACATAATACATTCCTCAATAGAAATTGTCAACTAATTTGGTGAACTACTTGATGAAATGCAGCATTTTCCTTATTTAGATTGAATCATCTACAAGTAATGCTAGATGGACTACATTGATGACTTGATAACACTAGCAATGCCATGATTTAAATGGGGTAGGCTGAAGTTTCAAACTGTGAGAGAGGCTGAGCCTGAAGGGTGGGTTGGGATTTGTGAGCTACAAAATTTAGTTAGGAATTGTTTTTCTATGATGGTTCTGCCCATGTGTGACAAACTAACAAATGATATGTTAATTAAGTTTATTACAATAATTGATGTAGTAAGTATATATGCTAGTTAACATGATTTGAAAATGTGGTCCTTTAACATTTTTCATAATCTACTCCACTTAGAATATGTACTCCTTGTTACTGATTTCGATACCCTGATCTCCAATTTTCAAGATCAAACAAACTCTGCGAGATTACATACTTGAAACTACTGCATCATCTGTTTTTCTTGTAGGTGAAGTTTTTAGGCATGGAGAAAGATCAAGCAAACGATGAGAAGCTGTTGTGGGAGCAACTGGAAAAGAAAAGAAAGTATCAAACACCAGAGAGTCCACTTGGACCCAGAGAACTGCTTATTCCCTCGGAGTCCAACAAGAAGCGCCAAAAACCAACAATGGTAAAGCCATCAGTAACTAGGACATATTCATTGCGTCCAAGGACCCCACGTTTGGATGCTCTTATACCCTTGGGCTCATCGCCATCTGTGACAATTCAGCAAGTAGTATCACTCAAGCAAATCTCTCCCAAAATGCATGCTTAAAAGGTATATAGATTTTGCTGCTGATTTCAGGTTCAATGGGTAAGGATCTGGACTTGTCCAATAAACATGTATAAACCATTTCTTGTTTTACGTTTGTGTGCTGTTTTTGTCTCTTTACAACTTTAGTAGAGCCTAAGAGGCTAGGAGACATGATGAAAAGTAGACTACTTTGGTGCTGCTGTAGTGGTTTAATTAGAGAGCTTGGATTAGGAGTTGAAGATGTTGGACCTGGAAAAACTTTAATATTGCAACATGTATATTTTATATAATATCTACCATTGATGATGGGGAAGCGTGTGGGGTGTGTGGATCAAAACCCACCCATGCCTAACCAATATTATTTCTCGAGGTTCTATATAGACTAGAAGTACTATTTGATTATTTCTTTATTATGTTTGAGAATTGTAATGTACATGCTGCCAGCAGTATTATGGTGCCAAAATAAGGATTTTAAATCTGTGTTTTAGATTTAAATGACTTGGTAATGTATGTGTCAGTTTTTTACTTATTGCAAAAAAATAAAATAGAAAATAAGATGTAATAAATTTACATGAAATGAGTTTATATAGTTTTTATCTCACAATAAATAATCAATGACTAATATGTGCTGAGTTGTTATTAAAATATGAGCGTATATATCCGTTAGATGTAAATTTTTCTGGTTTATAAAATACAACCACATCATTTGAGACACGAACTGTAAAATCATTATATACAACTATATCATTATATCAATGTCTCATATAATGAGTTTCTCAAATTTCAGTAAAATAGAAAATAAGATGTAATAAATTTACATGAAATAAGTTTATATAATTTTTATCTCACAATAAATAATCAAATGACTAATTTGTGATGAGTTGTTATTAAAATATGAGTGTATATATCCGTTAGATGTAAATTTTTCTGATTTATAAAATACAACCACATCATTTGAGACACGAACTGTAAAATCATTATATACAACCATATCATTATATCAGTGTCTCATATAATGAGTTTCTCAAATTTCAGTAAAAAATGTAAAACCAGGCAGAAGAAAGGACAAACATGTCATTTGAAAACGCATTCTTTGGTGGAAAATTAAGATACAGAGTGGATAGTAGATGGTGAAGTAGGTGCCATTGCCATACTCACATGAGTCATGAGAAAGGATGTTTTATGTGTGGTTTCACAAATTAAGTACTCTTATTGAATGGCACCTTGCCCTTATTTTAATTTTGTTGGTCTGGCTTGTGCTTGTCCCTATTTTCTCACTCTTTTCTTGGCTTTTTTTATAGTTTCTTTTGTTTTCTTTACATTTTCATTTTGTCTTAGTAAATATTATTCATACACCAAGTTGACCATTACTTGACTCCTAATTTGAGGGGATTTCGATGTTTTTCTTTCTGGAATGGATTTCATGATTTTATTCCCCTTTTTGAGTTTGGACAGAAATAATTTACTAGCGGACAATGAAGCATAATGCACTCTTTTGTTGTTTTAATTTTTTATTGCTAGTCTCTAGTAGTGTTTCTAACTTTCTTTATATAAAAAAACCTAGCGGCAACTGGCAAATTGCATTAAGCGATTGGTAGATAGATGGTTAACCAATAAAATATGCAAAAGAAAAGATGGAAATTTGCAGCACACCCAGTTTTAAGAATTAAACCAGAGTCCTGGAGGACCTGGACACATGTCATTTGGCGATGCTTTCTTGGGTGGAAAGTTTGAAACCTCTGACTGGAGTCTGTATGCGACAGTGGAGTGGGAACCAACCAACCATGCATGACGAACGGTGTCTGGTGTGGTTTCACAAATTAAATTCCCAGCTTGTCCTCGTGTGTTCTCTTCTCTCTTTTGCTTTTTTCTTTTCTTTTCTTTTCTTTTCCATCAATCAAAGATGGTAAAGTTTAGTCTTAAACCAGCTGACCATTATTAATACCCTCGTAAATGCCACTTTTTGATACGAAATTCTAGACTTTTTATATGTATTTCATTTTTCCATTTGAGAAGATATTAGACAAAACTAAATTTGCGGACAGTGAAAAAAATAGTATGTAGCTTTAATTTCCAATAATGCCCATGCAAAGTATTACACTGCCATTTCAAAGTAATTTGCTTTATTCTATTGCTAAGTACTTATAATTCTCACAAAAATTGACCCATGAAACTAAGTAAGCAAAAAGTCAATATTTCTTGATAATCATCTCTTTAAACATATACATCTGTTCACCATGGAAAATGGAAAAATGAGTTTCTTTCCACCTTACAAATTTTCAAAATACCTAATGGAATTAACTATTGTACCTCTCATTGATTATAACTTTTACATGTGTAGTAGACTTTAATCAATTACATCATAATAATCTCATTCATTTTGACAAAATATGACTATAGTCATATGTAAGGGTGATATTACTAAATGAGTGAACTATATATTAGGAATTCAAAGGGCAAAGGAACTATAGCAGTTCAACCATTCTCGATTGAGGCATTAAAATATTTGTTTATCATAAAAAACAAGTATTATATGATAAATTTTCTCAAATTATAAACAAAAAGAAAAAATGACCCGTAAATCGATTTATTTAATACACAAAACAAACATATGACATAAGCACAAATGGGCCGCTGGGCCTACATCTTAGTTATCATGTTTAACACAAGCATAATACGATTATGCTTGGCTCGAAATCCCAAATGAACTTAATTTATCAATTTGACACCTCTAATCCAAAACATTACAAGTATCAATAGCTTTAAGGTGATAGTAGGTCAAGTAAATGCTATTTGAATATGCATTATTTACACAACAAGTTGTATTTTCTCAACATAATTAGAATTTTAGTTCCCAGATAATAGGGCTAAACCGATAATGATAACATTGTCTGAAATAACAACACATACTTTAACGAACAAAAATTAATTTAGTTTTACTAAAGTTTATAAGCAATCATAACGTTACCTACTAAGTCGTGGTTTAAGTAACAACTTAAACTGATAAGCAAACATAATTCATAAATTCTCATTGTTAATTAAAGATAATCAATTTGGTAAAGGTTGTTCCTCACCCATATGCTAAAGTGTTTAATGTACATACATCATCAACAAAAGGGGGAAAAAATAGTAAATACTAAATTACATCACTTGCTTATAGGAAATACAATGGAAAAATAATAAAACAAGAAGGAAACAAGGGCATTGTCGTCATTACCGGCACTAAATTACTATTATCATTGCATAACTGTAAATTATTATTATTATTTTTGTAATGAAATTATATTTTATCTTTCGCATGTGGCAGATTTGGAGAAACAGGCATGGCCACAATCAGGCAGATCAAGCGCGAAACATATGGAAACGAGTCGAAAGCGGGATGGCCCCAAAATTTAAATCAGTCAACCAAAATACTTTTGCTTGACTTATCGCGCTGTCGACCAATCATTGCTCGACCCGTACCAACTTCACGTAAACGTTTGTGCTCTAGATTGCATCCAAATTTCAAAGCCAATCCGACTCTTTTCAAATACCCGCCGTCTCCTCACATCTCCCTCTAATCTATAAAGTCGGAGCATTTCTCAGACTACTTTCTCCCCAAACAAACACACCACACACACTCTCTCTCAACGTCTTTCACTCGCATTGTCTCTCAGTCTCGCGGCGCATTAATCTCTGTCCCATCTAACGTACGCCGCTCTCCCCATGGCGCACGTTAGCCAACAACTGCCGTGTGACGGAGATGGAGTGTGCATGCTCTGCAAAACGACGCCGTCTGAAGAAGAGAAGCTGACCTGCAAGACCTGCGTCACTCCGTGGCACGCGAGCTGCCTCTCGACCCGACCCGAGTCGCTGGCCTCCACTCTCCAGTGGGAGTGCCCGGACTGCACCTCACTCTCCGGCGACGTTCCGGTTGGTCCCACCGTGAGCTATGCCGCCTCCGGCGACCTGATCGCGGCGGTTCGAGCTATCGAGGCGGATGCAACGCTGACGGAGCAGCAGAAGGCGAAGAAGCGACAGGAGCTGATGAGCGGAAAGGCTCAGCCGGAGGAGGAAGATGAAAATGGAGCCGCCGGAGCCGGTGGCCGGAAGGGAACGAAGGACGTCTTGGACGTTCTCGACGGGATTTTCAACTGCTCCTTCTGTATGCAGCTACCGGAGAGACCTGTAACGGTTCGTACAGTTCTTCTTCATCTTTTATTATTATTAGTATTTTTATAAAGTATTTCTTTAGTTTGGTTGTTGGATGTTGATAGTGATTGTCGGACTTTTCTCTGGATTAGGTTTTAGCTTTCGCTGCTTTCTCTTCAACGACATTTAATTTCCAACCTGTTTTTTGCGTTTTTTCTTTTTGTCATTATAGAACGTTTAATCGTTTGCTCAATCGCCTTAAAGTCTTTTCTTTTCTTTATTTTGTCCCCGTTTGTTTATTATATTTTGTGTTTTCTAAGTGAATTTAATTTGTTTATGGGTATTCGAGTAGGCGTAAGGGCGTTTTGATGTCATTTTCATTTTGTTTTTTCTTTCAAAATTTTTCACTTTTTAATGTTGAAAACTCGCTATTAATTTATCGGGTTTGGGTTTCCGACCATGGAATGCTTTGTTTATGCTTTTGGATTCGTCGTGCTCGTCTGCTCTGTCTGATTAAAAATATAGTTGAGGAAGTGTGTTGATAGTGTTTTCTCTGATTGAATGACTCTGTTTTTTGTGCTGACTATTTTACCCAAATATTTTTGGGTTTTTTTTTCGCTTCAAAATGATTTTCGCTCTTTATGCTTGTGGAGTCGCAATACTTTACTTTTACTCTTATCTTCCCAAGTTTCATATAATCTCTTTAGTTTCTTAAAATGCAGTTTGGGTTCGTTTAGTAAGTCCAAATATGGAATTTAACTTATTCTTCTTTGGCTTTTGTGTTTCCGTCTTAAAATGCTAGATGTTTGTTTTTGTATCGCACCATTTGTGTTGTTTTCTTCGCTTTTTGTTCCCCCTGATCCTGTATTTGAGGCCATGTGGTCCTATCATTTACTTAATGCTCTCCTCTGATGGCGCTCTACCCTTTTTGGCCTCACTTTTGAACCTTTTTTTCTTTATTTAATATATTTCTTTCTTTGTTGTCAATTTGATTTTACATTACTACTTCCTCTGCGTTCTTGTCTGTCTTAATAGGGTTTGCAAATGTTGTTATCATTTACTTTACTAATGCGCCAGTTAGGGGAAAATGAGTTTATGCTAACTGGAAGCTGCATTCCATATTTTGATCCGATGTATGGACATTATAATTGGTACACATACTTTGGTCGTATTGATTGTAGTCTGCATGGGTGTTTTTGCTATGTATATATGAGTTTATGTTTAAGCTTAGACTAAGCAACTGCCTGTATTGGCAAATTGGGATTGAAAAATTTGGTCTCTAGATAATTGATGTTTTCTGGCTTCAAACATGCTTTCTTCTTTCATACTGTTTGTGTCTTTGTCTATAAGATGTGAAATAAGAGTCAGCATTAAATTATTAATATGATATTGTTTTTTGCCTTCATTTCCAGACACCATGTGGCCACAACTTCTGCCTGAAGTGTTTCCAGAAATGGGTTGGACAAGGGAAGCGTACCTGTGCAAAGTGTCGTCATGGCATTCCTCACAAAATGGCAAGTCAACCCCGCATCAACTCTTCACTTGTAGTTGCCATACGTATGGCAAAGATGTCAAAATCAAGTGTTACTGGGATGCCTGCTAAGGTTTACCATTTTCTACAAAACCAAGACAGGCCTGACAAAGCGTTCACCACAGAGCGGGCACAGAAAACTGGGAAAGCAAATGCTGCAAGTGGCAAAATATTTGTTACTATTCCGTCTGATCATTTTGGGCCTATAACTGCTGAAAATGATCCAGAGAGAAATCAAGGTGTGCTGGTGGGGGAATGTTGGGAGGATAGGCTGGAATGTCGTCAATGGGGTGCACACTTTCCCCATGTTTCTGGTATAGCTGGACAGTCTAATCATGGTGCACAGTCAGTGGTGCTTTCTGGAGGGTACCTTGATGATGAGGATCATGGAGAGTGGTTCTTATACACAGGAAGGTTTGTCACTGGATCCACCACTTCAATTGTGCCTTCTATTCCATTTCTCTATTAAGTTTTTGATGTGTTTTTACCTCTGTAACCTGATAACATTGGTAATACTTTGTTTTAGTCATTCATATAAGATCAGGCATTGTTGACGTTTGTGGCTTCAACTTGAGTATTTATTGGGATCACAAGCTATTGGTGATTAACAATATATTCCCAATTGATATTCACATATGCATTTTCTTTTTCTATCTAGTTCCTGTTCCTACCATGAGAAGTTTTAATATCTTTCTGTTAATCTTCTTTCTCATCAAGCATCTTATATTTTATGGTCAATTTATCTTTTTCTTTTTGGTTTATCTAAATTTTTTTTTTCTGCTTTGTGGACATGGGTGTGCATGACAGTGGTGGAAGGGATTTGAGTGGGAACAAGCGAACAAACAAGGCTCAGTCTTTTGATCAGAAATTTGAAAAATTTAACAAGGCACTTCAAGTTAGTTGCCAGAAGGGTTATCCTGTACGGGTGGTAAGGTAAATATTAAATCTCTCTCTCTCTCTCTCTCTCTCTCTCTCCTGTCTTTGTCTCGCTCCATATGTGTCTTTTTTTCCTCATAATCATTAATATTCTCAACTTTTTGAACTTTGCAAAGAACAAACTGTTTTTGCGAGTAGATGTACTGTGTTAGACTTGATGGCTAATTTTGTTTGACACTTTTTTATTAGTGATCATATTATTCCTATTGTTTGATGTCTTTTCTTCGTTGCCTCAGTTTAATCTCAATTATAATGTGTTCAACTCTTTGTGTGTGTTCGGCGTTCAGATTAATATGTATTGAGTATTTTCCCTTCCATTTGATAATTAGGTCTCATAAGGAGAAGCGCTCCTCGTATGCCCCTGAGAAAGGTTTGCGGTATGATGGAGTCTATAGAATAGAAAAATGTTGGACAAAGGTTGGAATCCAGGTAAATATGTTCTACCCAGATGTGGAAGATGGGTATCTATATTTTCCTGAACAGCTTTGCTAATAATGTTTTTGCTCAATTAGGGTTTCAAGGTCTGCCGGTATCTTTTTGTCAGATGTGACAATGAACCTGCACCATGGACGAGGTTTGTTTTAGCTTCTTTTTACATGATTTATTAAGAGAACCTTTTGCTAGATCTTTCCAACTTGAACTGCAGTGATGAACATGGGGATCGGCCTAGACCTTTACCTACTATTCCTGAGCTGAAGAAAGCCACAGATATAACAGAGAGGAAGGGAAGTCCATCATGGGACTTTGAAGTACGTTAGTTTATTTTTACTGGCTTTGAAATATTTGGTTTAGCTGCCTTCATAGTAATTGGAGTTGGCAGCCCTTTTTTCTTCGAACATTTTGTGGCCACTGGCTAGTGCCTACACAGTGCATGCTAATTGTGAGCAACTGTGCCCTTATATTAATATCCGGATTTTCTTAAATTTGTATTAGGAGAAAGATGATTGCTGGAAGTGGATAAAGCATCCACCCATCAGCCGAAAACCTGTTCAAACATTAAATCCTGGTGAACGAAAAAGGTCAAGGAAAGCAATGAGGAAAGCACAAAACATGTCTGTCCGAGAGAGGCTCTTGAAAGGTCTCTCTCTCTCTCTCTCTCTCTCTCTCTCTCTCTCTCTCTCCCTCCCTTCCTCCTTCTCCCTGCCTACCTCCCTCCTCTTATCTTTTTGTCTATTGTACAGATACACTCATTTTTTTAATCTTAGTTACTTATCCTTTGGTGTGGCACTTAAGTTGGTGTACTTCAAAACCCTATAAATTGCAATATTTTACGTTTTGGTAAGAAAGTTGGCATGGTTAATGTAAAACCATTTAGAAAAGAAGAAAAATAGGGAAGTTGGCTGATGGTTGTAGTTACAGACTTGAGTTAATTTAGACTCAATCAACAAGTTATATTGTTAAGCTTGTTTAAGTTGTTGGTAGATTGTAAGGTAATTAACCTGTTTTTTTGTGTTAGATATTACATTTCATGCTAACATTGCTATATGTCCATCTGCAGAATTCAGCTGCCTTATTTGCCGGCAGGTAATGACTCAACCAATAACCACGCCTTGTGCTCATAACTTCTGCAAGTCGTGTTTAGAAGGTGCTTTTGCTGGTAAGAGTTTGCTGAGAGAAAGAAACAGAGGTGGGCGGACTCTTCGATCACAAAAGAATGTCATGACCTGCCCTTCTTGTCCAACTGATATCTCTGATTTTCTTCAGAATCCTCAGGTTTGTCACTTGTGCAATTTGCTTGTAATTTCTTAGGAAGATTATAGACTGCCTGCAGGAAAACTGTGGCTGCAATTTTCTTCTTTTGTCTTCTTGACAACCAAAAAAATTTTACCTTTATGGAATTTCATCTTTCTTAATTTTCATGCAATAATCTCCATCAACAAATGGAAATGAATTTTACATTAGCTCATTGGATTGAAACTGACAGGTGAATAGAGAGTTAATGGATGCAATTGAATCCCTAAAATCTAAGACAGAAGAGGAAGAGAATGTGGATTCAACTGAGGAGTCAAGTGAAGAACTGGATAATTCTGACAATGAAGCCAATGCTGAAATTTCTGAAGAATCAGGCATGAATGATGTTGTGCAGAAGCCACCGACAAAATGTGAGCCCAAAAGGGGTCCCAAACGTCTGAAAGTTGATGCTGGTAGCTCATCTAAGACTGATGATGGGGAGATAAATGGAATACCTGCGAACCAGACTGATGGTTTGATTGGAGATTCTGAAGGGGGCAATAAGTCACCAGCTCCAATTGCAAAACGTGGGAAGAAAGCAACAGCTGGTACTGGTGTTGGAGCAAAGACCAGAGGAGGGAAGAGAGCTCAAGAAGCATTGGAGGAAGGAGATGGTTCACCATCAAGTCCTCTGCATGTGAAGTCTGATGAGGAGGTAAATGAAATACCTGCAAACCAGACTGATGGTGTGAATGGAGATTCTGAAGGGAGCGACAAGTCACCGGCTCCAGTTGCAAAACATGGGAAGAAAGCTGCTGCTGGGGGAGTCATTGGAGCAAAGACCACAGGGAGGAAGAGAGCTCAGGAAGCATTGGATGAAGGAAATGGTTCACCATCAAGTCCTCTGCATGTGAAATCTGATGAGGATTTTGAATGATTGAACTGTATGGGTAGGAATGGGGAGCTTCAAGGTTTTTGGTGGATGGTTGCTGTGCAAGGTTCTTTTGAGGATTAGCATACCTTTTTTATGGCAGCGCAAGGTTCTTTTTGAGTATTAGCATACACAGGTTAATTGTAGTGCTCAACTGTCTATACACAGCTTGCTTGTTTCATGCCTCACAGTGTACTTGTAATGCTGAACAATGGGTGTTTTTTTATGTCAAGTTGTCAACGTAGTAATGTTTATCAGTCATGAAGTTCTTATGTTGTTTCAATGCTTTTGATTGTTGAGCTTAAAAATGCGCGTTGAAAGGCTTGTTCTGTTCCATTGGTTTCATAAGCATTCATGCACTAATATAAATACGGAGAATAGACTGATTAAAGTAGAAATTGGAGGGAACAGATTTCCCTGTGTTCATTGTTTCCTTCATTGGAATTGTTATTATACCTTCTTTTATAAGATTGCAAGTTAGATTTTATTCTTGAGAAAATAACTTGAGTTTAAAAAGTCTAAAGTTCGAATTCTCTTTTGATAGTTAACTAAAAAATAATATAATATAAGAATAACATTTGAAATTAAATTTAAAAGTGGATGAATGATGGATAAATAAAATAAAATAAAAATTATTTTTCTTTCTATGATATGAGATCAAATATAGGATAATCTTACATAGTATATCTCTCACACACATACACACAGTGGGGGTGGCAGTTCATCTTAAAGTTGACACGGACTCTCTCCCAGCCGTGGCCCAAGCCCAATTAGGTATATTGGTCCAGTTGAGTTTTGTCATGTCGTTTAGGATTGCTTCTCAAGTTTGGCCGACGACTTTCCTCGCTTCTTTAACTTGATTTTGTAAAACTTGTCTGAGTGGCTAAAACCCTAAGCCAATTTTCCCTCAAACACACCCCAAAACTATCAGTACCAAATTCTTCCTGTAAGCCTCTCTCTCTCTCTCTCTCTCTCTCTCTCTCTCTCTCTCTCTGTAATTGATTGATGAGCTATTGCTTTTTTTTTTTTTTTTTTTCTCTCAGTCGTGGTTTCTTTCTGGTGTCAATGGCCTATTTTCATGGAGGAATAACTCTATTTATCGTCTTCAAGAGGGAAATTTCAGTTATTTTTGTCATTTAATTCATCTGAAATTGAATTGCCAATATTTTCTAGCTGTGCTTCATATATTAGATCTTTACGTATAGTGTTCTTGCTTTTACGATATTTACTGAGTTATTTTGCACCAGTATATTTCATGCTGATGAAAAATGTGGAAATATGGTTTCAATTCATGAGTGTTTTGGTCTGTCAATTTGGCTCTCTTTTATATCACTTTCTGGGTTGCTTTCATAATTACTGTTTTCCATATGTACCTGTTAAAACTCAGAAGATGACTTTTCACGCTGATAAATTTCAGCTAATATGATGTGCATAACGGGAATTGCAATTCATAGTTACTCTATACTTATTGTAATCAAATGCTTGATTGGTTGGTGTTTCTTTTTTGCCTTTTGCTTGCGTAAATTTCTGTATCTATTATCCAAAAGTCACACACTAGGGTGAAATGAAAGTCATGCTTTAAATAAGAAAATATCTCACATATCCATTGTGCTACTGTAGGTTTCTCGGATCCTAACTGTCCTCATACTAATTCTCTCAATTTTATTGGCTTCTGCTTCAGTGATGGTATGTATAATACTTGGATCATAGATTTTATTTGTTTCTTTTTCAGCTTCAAGCCATCAGGCTTACTGTTATCCTCTTACCTCTTAACCTCTTAAAATAACTTTCCCTTGTGGACGCTTTATGAGATGGTTGCTACTTTCGTTTTTCTTTTTCTGCCACCTGATTCCTGTAAAAGCTGTCCATTGAATATACATACAAGACCTTTAACATCCAGCTACCAAAAATACCTGATAATATAGCTAAACATTGCAAAACATCAAAAAAAAAAATTCTTAGAAAAGATAGCATGGCAGTTCACATGAATAAAAAAGAAAGGCATATCCTGGATTTGGAGAAAACTGAAACCCGCAATGATGCCCAAAACTGAACTTTACCCCTAAAAACACGCCAGTCCCTCACACCTATTATTTCAAATGTCCTTTCATTTTGTGCCATCGACCACCCATAAGACAACCAACATACATACTACAATTCCACTAGAAAATTAACTTTTCTATCCTTCCAAAACCTAATTTTTCACATTCCCTACCAGAACATGAAGACATGGAGAGAATGGAATGATTCCCTGCAAAATGTCTTGCCAAGAAGAGCAGGGCTTTAGTTATTGTAAATTGTTTGAATCTGATAACTATGTAGTTAAGTTGTTATTTGTGCGTACAGGCTGCAAAAATTCTTGCCAACTTGATTGTTATGGGCTCGGGAATATTTGCCAGGGCATTGGTTCAAGCTTATCGTCAGGCACTTACGAGTAAGCTTTTTTGCAATCCCAAATTTAGCACTACAAATTTTTGGATATTTTGGCATGAACTCATATAAATCAAAAAAGTTCACGTTCTTTATGTAGTTCATGACTAGGTTTCTTGCTGCTTTGTTGTCACAATTCTACTTGCCATCTGCGGTTTAAGATTTTTTTTTGGTATCACTGAATGTAGATGCCGCGAAGTCTGGTGTTGCTAATGAAGCAGCACAGAATATTATCAAAGCAAGCAAAATTATGGCGGAACCAGAGGCAAGGCAGGTTCTAGGTGTCACAGAGCGTGCATCATGGGAGGAGATCTTGCAGGTTTTTTAATTTATTTATTTTTCAGTTCTGTTGTTCTTGGGCATATGGATGCTAGCTCGAATCATTCTGAGAAATGTTACTTATTGACTCCAATATCAAAACAATTCCTTCATGTAGAGATATGACAACTTGTTTGAGAAGAATGCCAAAAATGGAAGCTTTTATCTTCAGTCAAAGGTCCATAGAGCTAAAGAATGCTTAGAAGGTGTTTACGAAAAGAAGGCTCAGGGGACTACTGGTGCATAACTTGTAGGGTCATACTATTGTTTGTTTTTGTTTATATTTTCTTGGCATTCAATGTTATCACAGCTGCGGTGTTCTTTTGGCTCTACACAAGTTATGGTAGTACAATTTGGCAGATGCCTAATGTTCCTTTGTAATTTTCATACCAGGGGCAAATCTCACTATTTCCCCATTTATTGTGATCTTTTTATAAAGCTGTCCCTAATGCATTTGAAATGTAATTATGACCACTGTGAAGTTGTTGTGGAAACTTGACAATGTAATATGTTGGAACCAATGACCAGGGCTACTGCCTCTATTGTAGTAACTTTTATAAGCTGAATAAGATGATACCAGTCTTCAGATATGCCCTGTAGTCTTATTTGTTGACAGTTTATATATATATTTTCTGTGCAGTATCCCTGTTATCATTTCTTTTTTGTGTTTTTGGTGGGAGATCACATTAACATAACATAAAGGCACAACACAGACAAACCCCAAAGTAGTGGGCCAGGGCTAGAGCAGTCCAAACTAAAGCCCAAAAATAAAAAACCAAAACAACAGAAACTAATCAAAACGCAAACAAAACCCGTAGGCCCAAAACAAAGCAGGAAGCATTTCTTTATCCACATGGAAATGGAATGGAGCAGTTCAACACATTGGCCCCTGCATATGAAATCTGAATGGGGAAATTGGTAATTGTCTTTTAAATATTATATTCAATATTCTGAATTATTCATCGATAGATATATAATAATTAAAAATGAAAAAAAAGAAGGAAATTTCAAAGATCTAGAAGGAATAATAAAATTATTTAGTCGATGACAATTGGCCTCTGCATATGAAATCTGAATGGGGAAATTGGTAATTGTCTTTTAAATATTATATTCAATATTTTGAATTATTCATCGATAGATATATAATAATTAAAAATGAAAAAAAAGAAGGAAATTTCAAAGCTCTAGAAGGAATAATAAAATTATTTAGTCGATGACTATTTGGTTTAATGGATGACAATTAATTCTCTTTTGTCGAAAGTGTTCTTATTTCTGATAAGAGTGATGTGATACACATAATATAAGAATTAATACATAATATGGCGTAAGAATTAATGTGTTAAGACTGTAGCAAATATATAATTTGAGTGGTAAGAATTAAGAAATGGGATATTGATAAGGGGGTTGAATGTGGATGGAACAGGTACAGGACGGATAGCATTAGCAATAGGTCCAATACTGATAAGCAGTGAGTAGAGAATGTGATTTTAGCCGAAAAGTTTGAAAATTGTAGCCGACAAACAAAAGAACATAAGTCAGTCGTCCAGAGTGGATCCAAATCGTTTCTCACATACACTTGATACTTGGCGTGGGGACTGGAACACTCAAGTCAACCCAGCCGATTTCTTTTTGCTTCCATTGCCTTTGTTTTGGTCTCCCTCTTTATGTGGAACCTGCAACACTACTTCTCTTTTTGGTTGCTTCTACTACAATTCACATTTAGGTTCGTCTATGACAGGTCAAATTATTCCAACTTTTACTTAATTTGGAATACAAAAAGTCTTTACAATTATAATTAATGATGTGATATTGACGACCCATTATTTACAATCTGAATTTCTTGACTAGATGTTGACATATTTCGATCGATAATTAAAGTAGTTGTCTAATAAAATCTGATTGATTAAGCAAGGTAGGTTTTGGGTTGGGCCATTGGAGTAGTTGCCAAAAGCACCTACGTAACAAAATCGAGTAACGTTCCACTGGGCTAAGTCACAGGATTTATTCCTTCTGTTGACCGTTGAGACTTGAGAGCTAGTTTTATCGTTGTCACAGGAAAAATGTGTTTATATAATGAAATTTTAATTAAAAATTGGTCTTAATTATAAACTTATTAAAGAAAAATAGTGAAATATATATATAATATCATGTATTCATGTTGAGGGGCGGTGAGATTGTTCATACAGCTGGTATATAGATATGGGCGGTCATATCGATAGATAGATACTTCAAAGTCAGCTATATAGCAATGGTCATGTTTGAGCTCAATTATTGTCACTCACTGCCGAATTCGATGACCATGTTGACTGTAGTAATTCACATCTGAAATTTAATTTCCGTTATGTCTATATATCGAACCAGTTAAGATTCGATCTGCAACTCCTTTTCAAATATAAATACAAATTAGCTTTTGATATAACCAGAAAATTTTGTGGGTTTATACCAATCGATATACGAAATGGTCCTACGCAAAGTACTATAAATCTGGCGGGACTGCCTCATTTGCATGCATATGTGAAACGCCGACCCCAGATCTCAAGGTACATTTTCAGATCTCCTAGCTACTTAGTCAGGCATGCCTCTTCTTTTTATTTTCTCGAAGCTTTTTCAACAATGTTCTAAACAACGTTGCACACTAAAGCTTGCACGTTCTAAACATGCATGGGAATATATACCACTTTTTTGTCCATCTAAAAATATCATCAAATTAACACTTGCTGATTATGATATACTCTAAACTTTAGCAAACTTTTCTTTTCTTCCTTTTCTTCTTTTTGATCTGAACCTTAAGAAAACATCGAGAACAATGGGTTTTAATCAAGTACAAATTACAGAATATTAACGAATTAAAAAGAAAGAAAATCACACATCAAAATCGTTTGATCCCTGATAGAGTTCACTAGCTACATATCGATCATCTGGAGTGACTAGATAGCATCAAAGTCTCTCCTATACTTATTAGGAGGACCAGAATTCGGAGACGAACCGAACTGCATTGTTAACATCTCTTCATCTTGATCTTCTTGTTGCTGCTGCAGTTGTTGTTGTTGGGATGGCATGGAAGACGAGGAAGATGATAAAATCTGCGAAACAAATCTCTCTTGTCCCTTGTTACTTGATAATTGTGCATAATCAAACACACTGGGATATGTTGGTAAGTGAGAATTAGTGTTGGGGACAAGAGGGCCATGATGATGATTTTGAACTCTTTCAATATCCGTATTAATGGTATTCAATTCTTGGTGAGTACTACTACTACTACTACTACTACTACTAATTGTATTGTTACCAAATTGATGAGTTAATGTAATTGTGCCTTGTTGAACTCTTTCCGGGAAGTTGAGCTTGGCTTTGCTTCCTTTGAACCTCAGAGCTGCTTCATCATAAGCCACTGCTGCAGCCTCAGCTGTGTCGAAAGTTCCAAGCCACACTCGGGCTGCCTTCTGCGGATCACGAATCTCCGCCGCCCACTTTCCCCATGGCCTCCGCCTCACTCCTCTGTAGTGTTGTCTCCTCACATTCCCTTCACACACGTACTACACATATTAGTTTGGATTCGATACAACAAGAAACATTTTTTGCAACCAAAAATATAATAACCAGCTACATCAATATATAGATGGGAGACTATAGGTTTAAGTAATATCACTACAGGGATCACTAGATTAGTTGAACACCTTATCTGTGTGGCAGTTAATGTGGATAAAAAATATTATTAAACTAAAATGTCACTTGTATATATATAACCTCCTCTTCTTATTGTTAGTTCAAATTGCAAAAACAAAAGAAATTTAAGCAAGATGTATGTTTTTTTTTTGGCCAGGTAAGAAATATATATGCTGAAATAAGGAATCCCATATGAACTTTAAGTAATTTTTACAACAAACCCTAAATCCCTGATTAGAAGTGGAGATCGAGTGTAGATGTGTGTATATATATATATATATATATATATATTTATATGCATCTAATTAGAAGTGGAGATCGAGTGTAGATGTATATATATATATATATATTTATATGCATCTAGATCTTCAAATATCGATATCCTTCCTACGATTAAGAGCAATAGTGATCAGCATAATTGTCGCTAGCAAATATATATATATATACAATACCTTGATCTTGAAGTAGTGGTTGAGATTGCTCATGACTTTGCGTTGGAGTGGATTGTGATGAGGTGATTAATGGGTTTGCATGCACTTGAAGTGAGGTTTGGTCACTGTTTCCAATGACTTGAGCTAGAGCTGAAACCATGACCGAAATGTCTTGTTGAGACCGATTTGAGTAAACAGGAAACATATGATCTTCCTCTTTCTCCTCCGGTGATTCATCGCAAGGAAGTCGCCTCTTTCCATGCATGTCTATTGGGATCCACTTTAATTATGACCTAGCTTGTCGATCGATCTATTGATATCAATTTTGATTAAATCATCAAACTAGGCAGAAGCAGCTTATAAAAATCAACAGCTTAATTATAAGGGTACACGAAATATAGATCAAGATCCAGAGAAGACAGAAGAGAAAGAAAGAAATGAGAGGACAAGCTAGAAGATGAGGCAGAGAGGAACAGATGGAGGTGGGAGATAGGGTTTAATTTGCTACAGGACATGTTTATATATACATATATATATATATATATGTACATATTTCGTGTTTATGGTGTGAACATCTGAGAGATAGTTGAACAAACAATTGGTCGTCCAATATTCTAATAAATTTTTATTTATTTATTAAAATTAACTTTTATTCATTTAATCAGAAATTATTTATTTTTTCTATATAATTGACAATAATTGTATAACCAAATGATTTCTGATTGAATTGATTTTTTACATAATTGATTTATATATAATAAGTAATTTAAAATGTAAACAGTTCTGATCATGCATCGGCATTGTTGAAATTGCAATTTAAAGAGATGGAGTGACTTTGAGGTACTCCCAAGGGATGACCCAAATATTGTTCTTTAAGATATATACAAAGCATTCCTTCCAAGTTCCAATTATATATTTTCCAAATTTTCTCACTTATAAATTGAAAATTCTGTTGGGTTCTAGCATGTTTTTTGGACATATGTCATATAAATATTCATGTTTGGGTTAATTAGAATAATTCCAAATTGTAGTAGACAAATTTTGTGTATAATTTTTCGTGGCATATTTGTTATTATTATTATTGTTCTTTGTTTTCATGAAGATCTGAACCTAGGGTTTATCATATAATTACTCGCACTCTAGTACTCATAATTAGTGCCTCGTACAATTTGGTTAAGGCTCATTATCATACCTAGCTAGTTTTTTTAAATATAGAGATGCAAAACATAATTAGTGGATTCAAAAATTTACGTAGTTATTTGAGTGAACCTAATCTTTAATGCATTATCTTTTATCTATCTCTTAATTTGAGTCTATCATGACTTTAAAGCGTAAATGAAAACATAATTAATGTAGCATCTAAACAGCCTATAAATTAATCATTAATAATTAGTTTGACGAGTTGCCGTATTTATTGTTAGTTGTTTTTCGTTACAAAGAGGTACGTGTAGCTAGCATGGTCCATGGAAATGCTGGAGATTAAATGTAGATATAAATTATAATATGGGTTTATTTGGACAATTAAATGTAGATTACTGTAGTATGCTAATTGTTAATTAATTAAATGGGCCGGGCTTGCAGACCATACATATCCGTTTATGATCTTTCTAGATTGGGCTTTGAGTTGTTGACGTCGATGAAGGTGGGCTTAATCTAGGTCCATGAAGGTGGGTTTATTAAGACTTCTATATACATAGGTCAAGTATTATGATTGATATTGGAATTAATTAAGCAGGTTAAGGAATTAAAAGCCGTAAAGATTGACAAACGGAACCGACAGATCGATCCAACCTCGTAACTTAAAAGGTCGATGTCTAGAAGAAGTGAGATAATACAAAATATGGGTCTGAGGAGTCTGACCTAGACGGATGGCGCAAAGTGAGTGGGACTACTCGGTCCTATTACACACGTACGTACACTACTATTACGTAGGAGTAGCATCGTGCATGCAACGCAGCTCACACGGCAATTGAATTCATAAGCCATTAATTAAGGACAAAGTTAGATAATATAGGACTACTACTACGTCTAGAAGCTATCCAAAATTATAGCACTTTAGCTAGTTCTTGTCACTTGAGGTAAACCGGTCCCAACCGATCACAATTAATTGTAACCACCACCACCACCACCACGTACGTACCAATGGGGTCTCCTTCTAGTTCTAGTATTTCTTTGACTATATATTCATAGGTAACCTTGCATATATATTGATTGTTGTGGGCGACGGAATTATCTGGGCCCGAGATCAAGAAACGACCAGGCCCAGTCCAAAGAAAAGTCAGAATAAGAGGTGAACCCCAAAAGGCTAAAAGAGGCTAAGGTCCAAAAGTGAAAACGGTAACATCATTAATCATAAACAAAACAGTTCATTATCCCTATTTTAATTACCCACGTACCAAAATGAAGGCTCCAACCATCAAATATATTAAAGAGGTATAACGGGAAGAAAGGGCGCAAAGGTAGGAAATAACGGAAAAATTATTCTACTATAAAAGTAGCATACCTCCATGCAAAAGGGGGATCGAAACTAAGAAGAAAATAAACACTGAAAAACATATTGAATTTTTGCTCATTTTAGTATCGGAGTGTCATTACAGGTACACCCTTTGAGAAAATCTCAACAACTCGAAGAATAGAAACTTGGAAGGAGGCGCGACAGTCGAGTGGAAGGCTTTAGGTGATTGATTCATTGTTGTTTGTTAAAATTAGGCCTAACGAGAATTTTAGCATCAACAATTGTGATATCAATTTTGGGTACTGTACCTTCACTGTTCTTGACTGTAGGTAAATCCATCCATCGGTCAAAAGCATATATATATAATCATCTTAATCCAACTTGCATGAGGTACTCACAAGTTGGCTCCGATGATTATCCAAATTATTGAATTTGCAATGTTAGGTTGCTTTCCACTTAAACTTTTTAACTTTTCTTTTGGGCTGGGTTCTTTGTTTTGCCACAATTAAATTGCATGTACCGTACGTTTGCGGTAATTCTTTTCACACTCTTGTGCACCCAAATCAACCTGAGCTGTTAATAAACAAGCCTCCTTTGAAAATATAGAATAAATTAAAGGTTCATGTATAATCCTTGACTAAGTCCAAGAGTTAATTAAACATTTGTTTTTCGGCTACTAGCTAATTAAATATTAACTATTAATTAAAGAGTACTGTACCAGGTCTTATCATCAGGTTTCTTTTTATTGTTTAAATTAATGAAACCGTGTGACACTATTTAATTATATATATAATAATTAAATTGTATCCACGGTAAAGTATAGTTTGATATATATATGCAGCCTGGTTTAGGGGATCGATATACTCAAACCTAATAAAGCATGCATGGAACGTGCCAAATGTAGGTCGCAGCAGCAATATAATTACCCTTTCTGAAACTATAATCATGTCAAAGATTTGGGCGGTCAGGCTGACTAGGTAATTTGTCATTTACAGCCGAATTCAATGACCATATGAGTCATGTCATGTGGCATATATGCATATCTATTGATATTATACCAAGTTAATTTGAATTTAAGACTTTGTTCTATTAATTATACCTATCTGTAATTGAGTGGATCGAACTGGCCGGCCTGGCTAGCAAGTATATATGTACGTACTTTTAATATCGATCTTAGCCTCTTATAGGCAGCAGCTGCTTGGATAATTATTAATTGATAGGAACAATTCTTATTACTCTAAAGTTTAACAAACTTTATTTGATGACAAAACCAAATTAAGGGTACGTGTCTAATTATTCAAGAAGAGAAACAGTATATAATTGGAGTACTACTCAATTTTTCAATATTCATTCGATCCGCTAGCTGTCCGAGTGTTTCCTATTCTTAGGAGGATTTGAAGCAGCAGTCGAAGAAGTAGAAGAACCAAACCGCGGCATAGAAAAGCTGCTTAAGGGCTGTTGCTCTTCTTCTTGTACCTGAGATGGTACATGGAAAGTTGATGATGATGATAATAAAGTCTGGGAAACAAATCTTTGGTCTCTCTGATTATAAAGATTTGGTGCATCGTAATTTATGCCATCGTTACCACCCCGAAAATATTGTGCATATTGATCAGCTGTGACATTAATATTGGGGTGTGCCTGCAGTTGATATTGATGATGATGATAAGGCTGATGAGCAGGAGGAGTAGTAGCAACCTGGTCTTGTTGAGTAGTAGTTATTGTGCCATATTGATGAGTTAATGTAGTTGTGCCTTGTTGAACTCTTTCCGGGAAGTTGAGCTTGGCTTTGCTTCCTTTGAACCTCAGAGCTGCTTCGTCGTAAGCAAGTGCTGCTGCCTCCGCCGTTTCGAAAGTGCCTAGCCACACTCGGGCTGCCTTCTTTGGATCACGAATCTCCGCCGCCCATTTTCCCCATGGTCTCTGCCTCACTCCTCTATAGTGTCTTCTCCTCACAACATTCCCTATTCATTCTCACACATTCATCAGATAGTCTTTAGTAGTTAGTACACATCAATATATCTTACGTTCTTTGCTAGAAATTAAAGAAAAATGCATATGTGATATCACACATTCGATCAAACATCGAGTGCTATTACAAGTAGAATATGCATCATTACAATTTGATATTTCATAATATAACATGTTAGACTATACCATAGTAATAATTTCATTTTAAAAGGAAATCATAATAATTAGGGCACCGATTAAGAGAGATGATAGTATTGATTGATCGTGATGGGTCGTGATGGGTCGTGATGGGTTTTTCTACACAACGCCAAACGCATGTTGTACGTTGCTTTGCAGGTACAAACATTGATCAAAACTACTCAGAAACATCATATTATAATTAAGTTAACATATATATATGGAAAAGCACAACTTGTAATAAGCATTATTAAAGTGCATATAGATCCATATGAGTACTAAATCCACACAGCAGACCTAGCTAGCTAGATCAATTATATGTACTATATATATATATAATAATCATCCCCGGTTCAACTAAATAATTAAAAAGGTGATCGATCTGAAATTTAGGTGCTTGTATTAAAGGTTAATGGTACATAAAATTAACCTTGATCTTGAGGCTGTTGATGAGACTGGTCAAGTTCCATGGCGGTGGAGGACTGCGGGGTTATGATCAATGGGTTGTTGGGGGGGACTTGATGATGATGATGATGATGAAGTGGGATGTTTTGGTTAGTGCTTCCAATAACTTGAGATAGAGCAGACACCATGGCAGACATCTCTTGTTGAGATCGAGCTGATGAGAAAAAGTACGGCGGTGGGTAGATCATTTGATGATCATCATGATTCTCCTCCTCTTTCGCCTCCGATTCATCACAAGGAAAGGGCCTCTTCCCATGGTTTCGATCCACTTTATGACCTTGTTATTGATACCTTGGTAGTTGTTTTGTTAAATCATCAAGCCAATAACACAATCAATATTAATTAAGCTTACCAACTAGCTAGAAATTCTATCGATCTTAACAACTTGCTGCACTCATGTATGCAAGAAGATCACGATCAAGGTCAAGAAGATTCGGTGACAAAGAGATGAGAGGACAATAACCAAGAGGAGGAGAGAAGAGAGAGATATAGGGTTTGACGTACAGTACAGTGATATATATGGTCCAACTTTGAGGCCTCTTTTTTCTTCTTTTTGTTCTTTTTGAACTGGGTGTGTTTACTTTGGTGACCAATGACTGCGCATAGTTGATCACTTCTTTTATTTTTTAATTTCAAATTAATTATAGATTATTTTTAACCAATTTAATTAATTAATTGCTTTTCCTTTGACATACATATATATACTCGATATTCACATCATGAGAAGTGAATGGATGATCCTAACTGCATGTAACTTAATTTAGATTAAGTAGAAAAGAAATGAATTAATTGCATATAACATGCTGCCATGCATCCATGGAACACGTACACATGATGTATACAAACATAAATATATATATATATATATATATAGAAAGAGAGAGAGAGAGAGGGAGATTAATTAGAGGGAGATAAAACTCTTGTATATATCATAGAATAACCCTTTAATTAATTGAATTGATGAGTTAACTAGCTAGCTAGGCATTAATTAGGAGCAGCCTAACTCCATGGTAATTAATTGGTAGCATCTTAATTAATTTGTAATGCGTTGCTTATATATAGTTGCTGAAATTACTGTTGCATTCAAGTCTAATATGGTCCATGTCGAGGTTGGTCCTGAATTAAGTTTTCATGTCCTTTTGGTCAGGATAGCCATTCACCACTAGTAATTAAGTTTTAGTCTTTATTTAAGATCATTGATAGCCAATTCAATGACTCATTTATTTTGTACTTATGTACCCTCACATTTTTTATGCTTATAAAGAATATTTGAATCCAAATTCTCTCTCACTTAAATATCTCCTTTGTGTCATTTACCTATTTTTATGACACGTGTACATCAACTTACCATAAAATTAACACCGTTAACTCTAAAAATAAAATACACTGCCACCTCAAACCTATTTGCACCGCCACCTACTCCTCCGACCAGACCTCTAAAGTCCACCACCTTGTTCCACCGTAACCCACCTCCATGCACCTGGTCCTCCACCCTCACCTTTTGCACCAAAACTCCACACCAGAACCATTTGCAAAAAAATTGGTTATCCTTGTCCCTTTTTTTCCTTTCTCCTATATATAGGGAAAAATATTTGGGTCACCCCACCCCTTAAAATTATAATTTCGGCAATGTTGACGCATAATCGAAACCGTTCATATTTTAGATCACCTATTATATATGATCTATGCAAAAAATCAACTCAATCGAAAATCATTTAGTTATAGAATTATTGTCCATTAAATAGAAAAAATCACTCTTTAATCCAAAACCATTTATTTTTTCTATTTAATTGACAACAATTATATAACCAAATGATTTTCGATTAAGTTGATTTTTTGCATAGTTGATCTATAATAGGTGATCTAAAATGTGAACAGTTCCGATTATGCATTGGCATTGTCAAAATTGTAATTTAGAGAGGTGGAGTGACCCAAAAATTGTTCATATATAGGGACCACAGTCACCACACCATAGTAAAATAAAAGCCTATACTTTTTTTTTTCTTTTTTTCCTTTTTTTCTTTCTTTGAAATTTCAATGTCGAACCAAATGGTTAACTTGCACACAGGGCAATTGATTTTGTATTCAAGGGTTTGTGGTCCTTGTGGAGAGTTCAAAATCAAATGAAAGAACTTGAGAATAAGAGCAGAAGGAGAGAAGAACCTTCGACCATGTCCCTGTTCGATTTGTTACACACTTGTGGTTTTTTAGGTAACTGATACTCTGTAACTTACAATTTTTGTCTGAAACTTGATTGCAAATTAATGGGTCAGATGGTGGAGCGTTGGGGTGTATAAAGTGGCCGGGGTGGAGAACCAAGTCGATAGAGGTACTGGAGGATAGAATTTGGTGGCATAGTGGTGGACCTTAATGGTGCAAAGGAAGTGGAGATGGTGCCGGTGGCGGGATGAGAGATGAAATTAAGGTAAAAAATTAAAGTGAACGTTAGTTTTGTGTCAAGTTCATAGACAAATGTCACTAGACAGGAAACGACCCGGAATATTTTGTTTATGTAGACATACCCATCCCATAGAAAGGTACGTGGGCTTCTTTAGAGAGGTGGTAAATAATCAAAATATAATGTTGGGAAAATAATAGATTACAATTTAATAACTTGGATTTTAAGTTAGTATTTCTAGTTAAAAAATTGTCAGTTTTATATCTCAGCTTCGAATTCGTTAGTCTTGTCACCAAAAAAATTGTTAATTGTTGATGTGGCACATATAGACTCGACTACTAATTTTTAACTTTAACTTTTAAATATTGTAATAAAAAAAAGAATAATATATTTAAAAATTGTATTAAAAAAATAAAAAAAAAGCCCAACTGCCTTCCCCCACCCTCTCCCCCGCCCCAAAACCCTCCTACCTACCCTTCCGCCGTGTCCACCACCCAACCCACTTACCTCCCTCCTAATCTCCGACCAGCACCCAACCCCCTCTCTCTCACAAAGCTCTGTTGAGACTCTTGGAACTCAATGTTGCATAAGAAGGAGCTTTGAGTGAGATAGGGACAATGATGGGTCTTTGTTGGTTTCGATGAACAACAAGGCGACGAGGCCGAACTTGTTGCGGAGCTCTTTGAGGTGGAGCTCATGCTTTTTGTCTTTGAAGAAGATGAGGACCTAAAGGGTCTAAGGACTCGGTGGAGGTCTAAAAGTGAGATACGAAAAGAGGGACGTATTATGAATGCTTTTTGTCTTTGAAGAAGATGAGGACCTAAAAGTGAGATACGAAAAGAGGGACGTATTATGTTGACAGGAATTTAAAATTGAAATATAAAATTAACACTTTTTGGACAAAGTGTACTAACTTGAAATTCGAAGTAAAATTGAAGTATTAAATTGTAATTTACCCTAGTATTATTGGTAAAGAAAAATAAACTCATTAACAAATAAAAATTGACAAAAAAATAAAATAAAACTTAACGGTACACGTAACTACATCACATAATCATCTACAGAAAATATGATCATTTTAGCATTTCAATTATCTGTAGTTATGAATAACGTATTATAATGAAACATATAACATGCAACAGGACGAATAAAATTTGGAAAGCGAAAAATCGAGAAAAAGATTATGCAACATTTTGAACACTTAATGAAACTTCCATTTCAAAAAGGTGAAATTCTCCATTCCGTAACCCTTGTTCACATATTTTTCGAATTGTTGACTTTGAAATAGAACCCGTGGGCCGCTGCCTAAAGCAAAAGGCCCATAACCCTGCCTTGTTCATGTTCAGCGCCTCTAATTGTAGAAGCCAAGCTCGATAAAGAAAAACTGTGTCCATTTAAGTTGGCAATCTCATGAAGGCCACAATGGACTGTGCAGCTGCAGCCATCGCAACTCGAACGTGATGATACAACCTTAAATTGTTCTTGGTGATAATATCAATCACATTAGGATTGCCATGCAGCCAAAGAAGGAAAAAGAGAAAAGAATTCAACCTCATACTGAACGAGGATCAAGTTGCATATGTACAGTTGTTATTTACATGATCACAAATTTGGTTTAACATCCCTGGATCGCATGTAAGTCAGAAATTGAGATGGAAGCTCTGCTAGAAGTGCCTGAACGACAGAAATCTCTCCACCTGGAAGTCAAAGGAAAGTTACTGCCCACCTACAATGAATTGCTAAAACTACTAACCAGAGTTGGTTGATATATGACATAACAAGACTTACTTTGTACATCTCGGAATGGAACAAACTGGACTATATCACGTGAAGCAACACGTCCACTCGAACTTTCAAGCCTCTCACCCTTGTCAGCATCCAAAATCTTTACAACAAAAGTGGAGATAATTAGTCATGTAGCATTCAGGCTTTTATTCCAGTATCAACTACGCAGTCCAAACAATCAGTATCACAATGTAAGATAGTTCAGCATTACAAACACAAGTCAATAGATACCTCCATTTCTTTGAAGTCAGCTCCTCCTACTCCAACAATGAGGATTGACAATGGCAGGTCAGACGCTTTCACAAGTGCATCTTTGGTTTCTTGGAGATCTGTCACTACCCCATCCTACAGCAGTAAAGTTTTGGAACAAAGCTGTTGTTGGAACTCAAGAAATTGGGAAAAGTTGGGAGTAAACTAAAAGAACCTCAGGGATATTATAAAAAAGTACTAAAAAAGTTAAAAGGATTACCAACAGAGCACAGTCATGATCAGCTAAAAGAACTTCAGAGATGCATAGGACCATACATCCAACCCTATTATGCTTACCGTGATTATTAACAAGACGAAGTATTTTCGTCCACCATTTGCAAGAGACTGGCTGGCAATTAATGCAGCATTGCTAATTACAGGTCCAAAAAGAGTTGGTCCTGCAAGAGAAACATTGAGGAGGGCACTTGTATAAGCCGTCATAATTCCTTGGAGTCCTTCAACCTGAAAGAAGTAGACTTACATAATCCTTTTTCTTGTTGGCCGGGAGACTTAAATAAGCCTTAATGTGGTGAGAAAGCTACAAACTTTAAGGTAACAAAGCAAGTTCGGGTCTTAAACTATTTTACCTCACAGTAATGACTACTCCCATTCAAGTTGAAACAATGAGAAACTGGACCATCAATTGGTCGAGCTCCAAATCCCCAAGCAGGAAAGCGCTTGTCTGAATCATAAAACTGCAACACCTCCACAACCTCGAAGATCGCCTGGAAAAGGTTTGTCACAATCATATGGGTCCAGAGAAAGGACTAATTTGTGAAAAATTATAATACAAGGGACCTAATCCTCACTCTCTGGTATGCATTTGGCCGTCCTGAAGGATCTATATAATGCAAAGAATCAGGCAGGCGGGGATTTCCATTTGAAGCTGATGATAAAGGAATATGAGTGAAATTGATAAGACATAATAACACATGTTACATGATTCATTCTGAACAATTTTACATTTATATGAGTGAAACTATAAGCAAAGTACAAAAGTAGTAAGCTAGAAAGAACAATGACTTATTTGCAACGCTAACTTACTCTAATGACAATCACAAATTAGTGTCGATAAGTACCTGTAAAATCAACAGCCACCATGAAGTTCAATTCACAGCCACCAGCCAAGTAATCCAGGAAAGTGTGCTGGACACTCTCAGTAAACTTCTCCACAAATAGTTGGCTCTTTAGTGTCTGCATTGAAGTCACAGTACTTGTAAATTAAGAGAAATTTTGATTGAAATCAAGTTAATAATATATTACCTTGTTGTGGTAATCATGCCCAACAGCAGTTGACACAAATAAATTCTCTCCTTGCCCACTACCATGAAGCTTTTCCAAGCCTGCTAGTGATGTCTGAACTTTTCTGTTTATTCAACAACAAACTCATAGTTATGTTAAACAATAAATTAAAAAAAATAAAATTAACAAACCAAAGTATAGTCACTGATCCACTCCATAGAAATTACAGAACAAGATGGAAGAAAAAGAAATTTATTTACCCAATCAAATCATGTTTGCCATTGTTATTGAAGTTAAAACACTCCAGTATTAATGGGCTGTCCTGCAGATTAATTGGAAAAATTAATATGAGAAAGCTATTAATAAACAGATGGAAAAGTACAACATGATCACGCTATCAATAAACAGATGAAGAAACATGGCCTGCAAATACCCACATCAATCTTTAGTAAAAGAATCTACATGTTTGTCCAGATGATTATTAAGAGGGAGCTCTGAATGTCAACGCATTTTTTGTGGTGACAGCAACCACATGAGAAAAAGTTCAGTTAACTTTCTCAATTTGGCAAGAAAAAATGAAAAAGTGAAAAACTACAGCCATGGACTTAAATAAGCAACCAAACACTTGGGCTTTCCATGGTGACTAAACAAATAAGGCATACAGAGACCCAGCCAACTCGATTTCCACTAATTGATGCATATTCTAGCACCAAGAAGAAATTTGTTTATACCTTGCTTCCAACTTGTTGAATATTCAAATATACTGGCTTCCATGTGGGCTTGAGATCGTTCTTTATGACTTCTGTTTTGCAAACTGGAATTGTGATCCCACCTTCCACAACTTTTGATATTACCAAAAAGGGGTCCTGCAGGACAAATCAGAACATGTGCCAAAACATAAACCATTTTCCATCTGACCAAGCATGCATCTAACTAGTAATGCTCCTAAAAATAGATAACCAAAGAGAAAACAAAAGAATTAAGAAGCCCCTACACTTTTTGAGAAGAGATCCTTGTATATCAAATCTGAACACTTTAAAATCATCTCTATGGTCGTCTTTGAGCTAACAGATTCCTCGGCATGCACAATGAGCTTTCCACGGTTTTGAGGACGAGTTGATCTGCCTGACTCTTCTCTATATACAAGATCTAGGGCTAATAACCTGTCTGATTTAGTAACTATCTGCACGGGTAGAAAGACAAATTGACAGGTGTATCAGATGCAAAATTTAGAGGTATAGTCCTCCTAGAATAAATAATCTCCACTAATGTATCTTGGTAACCAAATACACTAGAAATATGAACTCAAATACTTCTCAGATTAGAGAGATCAAGCATTCTCTCTCTCTCTCTCTCTCTCTCTCTCTCTCTCTCTCTCTCTCTCTCTCTCTCTCTCTCTCTCTCACATTGAGAATGGTCACTAGGTCCCACCTGAGACAATGCGCAGGTCGCCTCGCCAAGAAATTGTTGCTCATCTAGCTTAAGAAGCTGCACAAATATAACCATCCATTATTAACCTGTTACACTTGCAAGTACTTGAATGGTAATGAGAGGCAGCAAATCTTTGTATTAATACTTAAATTATAATATGAAGCTACCAATATGTGCACCTAAGAGTATGAGCAAAACAAAACAATGTGCGTCCTAGAAATATGATGAGAAAACACATTCTATCATATACTTTACTGAAAAATATAATCAAGGGAAAAGAAAAGCAATGAGAAAATTTTCCTCAAATAGTCAATTTGTATTTGATATGGCCTTTTATCCAAATGAGATAATAACGATATTTGTGTTGTGTCTTGCATGGAGAGTTTAAGATGAAATGGATGATCAAGTACACTAGCTTAGGAAGATAATGAAATTTATATGCAGGCACAATATCATAAATTTGTACCTTCACTTCCACATTGTGAAACTGAGTGTCAACGTCATACACATGAAACCTGCGATGAAAAACATTCCATATCATAGATAATTGGGAAGCCAAAAACACATCTTCTGGATTAAAGAAGAGATGAAAGCTTTAAACTTACACCAGAGTCTGCACAACCTCAAAATGGTAAGTGATATTATGTTTTGTGATCCACTTTGGATTTAATGAATTTTGAACTACTTCAGTGCGGCCAAGCTCTGTAAGCCCTCCATCTCTTCCTTTTGTATAGATAACCAACATGGGATCACTCTATAGAAAATAAAATTCATGAATTACATACTGACATTCCTGAAACAAAAGAAAATTTACCCAACTAAAATATGGAGCATGGCATCGAAAAAGAACTACCATTAACATCATGCAAGAAAACAGGGTTTTGAAAAGTACATCAGGAATACAAAATAGGGCAAATAAAAGGTCTTCATATGGAAAAAGAAATTCCGGATTGTTGCATCCATAATTTAATCCTGAATATAGCTATAGTACCAGTCAAATGAAGTATTCATCTAGAGTTACAAATCTTACCATCAGGTTTTGAATTCACAAACAATATAATTAAGTTACTAGCAAATACAACAGTTCATTAAAGCATAATGCATGTTGTATGACTCCTTGTATTATTAATTAGGGCGACAAACCTTGGAGAGCACGTCCCGATCACGCAAGTCTATAGCAGCAAATGATAACTGCATGTGAGTTGAGCCGAAATGGCGAATTCATTAGTTAAGAGGAAAAAAAATATATATATATATATATATATATTTTCATTAAATTGTAGCTTCGGCTGCAAAACTTGAAATGAATATTACATTCAAATGCTTAGATTGTGAATCCAATTCTTGAACAACAGTTTTCAAAAGAGGCTCACTGATTCAAGTTCTTGCTATCTACATTTGCTTATAGCAACAGTGAACAGCTCAAATGAATTCAAGTTTTGGAGCAAAAGATCTCTAACGAGCATCAAGATTTCAGTAAAAATTTAGCTGAACTGTAAAATTTCAATCCAAATTGCTAATTGCTGAAGGATTAAGTTGAAGAAATGGCGGGTCGAGATTCAAGAAAAGGTGAGTGAGGAACCTCGATCTGAGAGAAGAGGCCGTGATAGCCGCGAGACCTGAGGAAGTGATCGACGGCGTCGTTTGGTGCGTCGTACGGATTGCCGTGAGAAGCGGCGGTGCCGCCAACGGCCGCTCTGCCGCCGGCCTCGTCCGAGAAGCAGTTGCCCATTCCAATTCCAAAAACTCTTGCAATTTGCGAAGAAGCTGCTACTCAACCTCAACTGCTAACTTCCGAGTCCCACAGACAAAAAAAAAAAACAAAAAACGACACCAAAATTTCGAAATTAACTGAAAACCCCAAGTCGTCAAGTGAGTTGCAAACTCTCTATTATAATCTCTACTAGTCTACTCTGCTCTGCACTACCAGCTTAACTTCCTTCCCTGGGTTTTTTTTTCTTTTGTTTCAAAATTTTATTGTATTTCCTGCGGGCCCACCCATCAGTTAAAAGGAGAAAAGAAAAGAAAAGAAAAACGCGTTTGGCTTTGCAAATTGCAATTTTCAGTCAGTGTCAGACAACAATCAGTTGAATACCTGAATGTAAGCCAGAAAATAAGAATTAGTTGAGAAACCGCGTTTTTCTGTTTTTATGTTATTGTGTGTGTAATAATGTATGTATTGGTAGAATTGTGATGACTGATGAAAATGGAAGTTTACTTAATATAACACTTACTAGTTATTATCAACTATTTCTTAATTATTTTTTATCATCAACTGATGTGGAAAATAAGACTTAAATTTGATCCGATTAATTATGAACAAAAAAAATATTGCTTTTATCAATAAAATTTAAAAATTTAGAATAATTATTAGTGTTTCTAGTAGAAGTTAAATTGATGATTCCTAGTGGTCAAAAAAAATTCATGATTCCTACGTGGATGGACATGGACCCTAGTTTTTTGGCACCAAACAGAAGAAAGGGGTCTTTTTATTTTCATTGAAAGGAAGAGTGGTCAAGACTCAAGGTCTTGAACCAACTAGGAATCTTCATTTTGTTTTGGTAAAATATCATCCCACTCCTCACGTAAAAAAAGTTGGCATAGTTTTTTATTGCAAAATATCATATTTTTCTTTTTTCTTTTTTTTTCTTTTTTTTAAAATATCATATTATTCAATATTCAGCGTTTTCAGCAATTTTAAAGAAAATGAAACATACTTGGCCAAAAAAAAAAAATGAAACATAAACTGAAAAGCTAAATAGAGTCACCAGACTCACCACCACCCAACAGCTCCGCATAAACAGCTACGAGACTCGCATTGTCTCAATTAAACTATTTTATCAACATTTAAAAAGAGAGAAAAACTTTCACCAAAACAAAACAAAACAAAAAACAAAAAAGAGAGAAAAACGAAAAAGGAAAAAGGCTTTCTCTATTAAAATTGGATGTAAGTTGTAACATGTGATGTTGGCCACTTGTAGATTAATTAACTACCAATTCTTTTTTTTTTTTTGGCCAAAATTAATTACTAATTCTTTTATGAATAAAATGACTGGCGTCTAGTCTTGCAACAGTAGCCAGTAGAACAGTAGCATCAAGAAATTGAACCCAAAACGCTGGCGTTTTGAACGTGTTGCCGCGGTTGGAATATAAGCGCTGTGATACTGAATATGCAAACAATAGAATTTGGAAATGGAAGGTAGCTTTGTTTTCTTTAAAGACACGTTAGTATGGCACCATATGATGAGACGAGGAATAATTAGTTTGAAAAGTAAATTAATTAAAAGAAAAGTATTGCTCCAATAACCAAATTTACTTAAGATATACACTGAATGTAAGCCAGAAAGAGAAATTTCTTTGTGAAAATCGAAGTCAATAATTAAGAAAGGCAGGGAGGGACACCAAGTAGACATGAGAAGCTAAAAGTGAAAAGTCCCACGCTGGCATGCATGCCTGTTTAGGTAGCAAAGATGGGCTATAATTGGAGACCTACTATACTGAGTACTAACTAGTGACTCCTACTAACCTCATAAAAGCACAACATGATAATAACCCTCCATTGCTCATTGCCCATTACTCTAATTAAGATTGCAAGAGTTAAAAATAAGATATCAAAGGCTTCAACCATAAGACATTCACATAATCCAAAGTGGGTAGTTTACCTAATACATGAAATTAGTTGAGGATTTTCCTTATTACCTAAATAAATGTCTTTGAGTCAACAAGCATTGAGGTCAACCACTAGACCATGGATGGTGGAAAGAGAGAGAGATATATGCATGGAAGCATTGTGGCCCCATTCCCATATAGCATGTATAGGAAGGTCCCCAAAAGACCCCAGACGCTGATGACTTTGGTCCCATGACAAGATGTAATTGCTAACTCAATGTACAAGTCAAGGTCAAGGTCAAGGTCAAGGTCAACGTCAACGTGCGACAATGTTATATGAATCCTGCTTAGCAACTTCATTGATCTTTACATAGTCACACAAGATGACAAGACCACTCCAATTGCAGATTGGTGGTCAACCGTCTCATAGCTCAATCTCATTGAAAATTGTTGGTGCAGCATCAAGTCATCATAGCAACATTTGATTTTACAGTTATGAATCTTATGATAACAAAAAAAAAACAGGACTCTAAATCGTAAATTCTGTGTCACCATTGTGACAGAAGTGTAATACATTATTGGGCATAAATAAAGCAATAGAATGTGATTGAAATTGTCTCCCTCATGCCAATTGATATGAGATCGCATAGTGCTTTCAACTTTTTTTTTTTTTTTTCATCAGCAGCAAACACACTTTAAATAAAAAGAGATAAGCACTCAAATGCTCTCTCACATCCCACATTAACCCCACATGCATTTCTCATTTCGCATTAGATAATTCTTTGGCATCAACCTGCTAGCCGAGTCAAATGGGGTACTAGGATTTCAAGTGGAATTCTGCAGCATCAACTCAAGCTGATCCAAAAATCACCTACACTAATGCACTAGTCAGAAGAACAAAGCATCTACCATATCTATTTTCCATCTTATATACGAAACATCTGTTGAATGTATATTGCATTTAAACGATAACAATATCGACCATTCTGCAAAGCCATAGCTGCCTACCCCTTTTACATTGGCAGCCGTACCACTTGGAGCTACAATACCAATACATCAATCCTAGTAACTATTTATGACTAACTACAATATTGTTGTAAAATGAGAAATGAACTAAATAGGTGAAGTCACCAAAAACAAGTACTCATGATAGTATACACTCTGCTCAACTTCCAGCATGTTTGAGATCCCCAATTTGTCCAACAACACTAGGGTGGAATGGCCCCTGTCTACGAATTCGATGATGAAATGGGAAGAGTCCCCACCGCAGGCTCAGGCTCTTCCAATGTGAAGGCATGTTGTTGTGTAGGTGGTGGACCAGATGGAGCTGTAGGCACTTGGTTGAGATTGCGGTGTTCAGCAGCATTCACTGGCTGCAAGGGTAATTGATTGTACTCGTACCCCGATCCTATGTGTTGATCAGTAGGAACCATATCCTGTGTAGCCTCATACCTGAGATAGAACATGAGGACCATGATAATTTCAGTTCAATAATAAAGACAAGTAAAAAGAAAGAGATGTACACATCATATTTGCTAGATAACATAACATCCAAGAACTAACAAGAGTCAAGAAATTCAAAAGAGACAGCACGGTTCAGCTAGAGATGGGGTTGTGGCATAATTATCCAGGCTGTTGTTCTTAAGCATGCTCAATGCTCATATTCAATGCACTCTCCGCTTAAACAATCAAATATAACCAATCCCAAAAAGGGCACTCTCTGGCTAGCATTTTGGAGGTTCCCTTTCAAATTTAGGAAGCCAAGTTGCTAGGTTGAGCAGCAAAATTCCAAGTTGCCAAAAAAATAAAGCTAAAATAATCAAAATTTTGTCTTGGCATACATTACTAAACAAAAAAAAATGCTTTGGTTGCAATATGGGAATCAAGGTTAGGTACCTAAGGAGATGTACCTTCCATATAATTTGGGTGCTGGCGGGGCAGGTACTCCAAGCAAGTAAGGCTGCTTGGCTTCTGCAGAATAACAAGTCTGATTTGAAGCTGGCTTAGCTTGCGGTTGCACAGAAGGATAAACACATCTGGTGTAAGTTGTATATCCATAACTAGCATGTTGCGGGTGTAGAAAACTTGGTTGAATATATTGAGGCTCCCCCAAAACTAGTGAAGCATGACCACCGTACATCCAGGCTGCATTTGGATCATTCATGGAAGGCAGACTTTCTGGTGACCGAAACTGACCCTCTGTAGCCAGAGCTTGCATTGCTGGTCGTGAACCCACATTTGGCAATGCAGGGTGCTTTACCGCATGATTGAAAAAACCTATGTTTCCTGTGGGTCTATGACTATTCCATTGCTGAAGTAGGACTCCCTGTGGATCATGTTGAGGCATGAACACTTGTGAAGCATGACTGGGATTCATCGAATTCAAGTGCGTGTTTCCTGGAGGTGGCATCCTTCCAAGGGGATGAAATTGATCCGTTATAGAGGAATTGTCATATGTGGTGGGTGAAGACGTGGTAAGAGGATTAAACAATGATAATAGATGACTTACCTGCACCAAAAAATCATAGAAATGAGAACAGTCTATCAAGTGGAAAAAATCTAATTAGTAAGGATGAAATTGAACTGATTCCACCTAGAAGTGAAGCTTACTTGTTGGCCATTGAGAATCGGATTAAATTTCTTGGAGCCTTGCTGGTAGTTATCTTGAATAGCATGTTTAAATTGACTCTCTGGCAAGGGGAGACATTCCTTGTTAATTTTGAATCTCACCTAAACACAAAATTCAAGTGAAAAGAAAGGCAGCTTAAAAAGTTAATCAAGGAGAAAAGGCAAATAATGTTTTCCACCCAATTAGATGAGGTAAAGAAAGCATCAAGTGGATTAGAACTGAATAAGTTCACCACCAAATTAAAAGGATTAACTATTAAGGAAAGATCTAAATTACTATGTCAATCAGGTGCAAGCAAGGTAATGAAACAAGTAGCTATGCGACCTCTAAACAGGAATAGTAGTCTCAAAGAAAGTGAATCCAGGCATGACAATATGTTAAGAAAACTAAACTCACCTGTGCAGGAAAGTTTCCACCGAAAGCAGTTCTTTCCAAGTTCAACGTTCCAGCTGTGGTTGCTTCATATACCCCATAAAGAAACTTCACTTCATAATCAAAGAGAAATAGCTTTATGCCTGGCCTAATATTCTCAATAACTTCTCTTCTTCCAGCAGGAAGTCCAAAAACACGGTAAAGGTAGCATTCTGGTTTGGTTCTTCCATTACACATAAATATAAAACCAGAAAATTCTTCCAGACCCAGATTGTCCTTACGCACCCTTTGTTCCTCTGCACCATCTCTACTTATGTTATCACCGGGAGCAGAAAAATGGTCATCATGCACACGATTTAGAGGGAGAGGAGCAGAAAAATAGTTGGCATTCAAGTAGTTTACAGCCAGTCCTTTGTTCTCAAACTTCTCACCTATTCCCTTGATCATGTTGAAGACTAACAGAAAAGTAGCAAGCTATCATTTAGGTGATGTCAGAGTCAAACAAAAACATTCCATTAAGAATTTATAATTGAAATAAGAAGTAACTGCATCACTATGTATACATCAGCTATATGATAGGAATTACTATCAGAAGTAAACCATGCCAAATGGGTCTCACAAATATATCATCTAGAGGACAAAAATGTCACATTTCAATCTTCCGTACAAGGTAGGGAAGATCTTATTCTGATTATACGAAAATTTTGCTCCCATCTTTCCTTAAAGCCACCACCTATGTCAAATGTTAACAATATGATGTGAAATGGCAAGAGTATAGATGCATTTCTTCAACATGTATTCCCAAAACTCATTTAACTAAATGCATCGTTAATGACCACAATCCAAAACAATCATCACCCAGATAATTTTTTCTTTCTTTTAACGCAATTCAGCTCAAAAGCCAGTGACACAAGAAAAACAGCAGAACTAACTTCAAAACTCCTGAACAGAGTGACAATTCCAAAAGCTAAAAAGGAAAAGAAAAAACGGAGCCATACAAAAATCAAGTAAAATGAGGAATACCTTGGAGACCAAGTTTGAATCGTGACAAAAATAGAAGGCCTCAGAATTTGTGAGTCTGAGGGACCCTACGAGACTAACGAGCCACTACCCACCTCTTGTTTCTTTGATTTGATGAAAACCCAGGACTAAGGACCTACCAAATCTTTATCCACTCCTCCCAATGTCATTTTGTATCCAAAAGACCAAACCCTAACCACTTCAGTTCGACAGAGCAGATTTTATAGTGATGTACTTTTATTTCCCACGACAATTACTTGAACACTGCTGTCACGCACTCACGCTATGCTGTCCGTTAATATCAAACGGCTTACGACTGCAGCTCATACACGTGGTTGTAGTTTTATGAGAGTTTCAAATGTGCCGACATACTTTCGCCAAAAAAATAAAAATATTGTGCTCACATCCTATGTTACCATTCGGATTGACTTTTTTACCCTTCATTTAGCCATCAGCATTTAATGACAAAATGAAGAGACGCTCACTCTACTCAACTCCATCTCTTTGACATTCCGACTTTTTCTTCTTCTTCCTTATCCACCTACTACTGTTAGTGGAAAGATTTTTTTTCTTAGCTTCAATTACAAATTAATCCATCAAATTATTAGGATATTTTTAAATTACTCTCTAAATTAAAAAAACTTACAAACACATCTACAGACTATCTAAAACTATGCAATGTTAGTAATTCCATCTATTATTTTGTTAAATGCTGATGTGGCTTTGCCGATTGATTTTTTTTAATGACATGTGTGTTATGTGAATGGCATGTGGAAGCTACGAGGACAACAAATTAGCCCATTGAACTATTAATATGTTACCCACGTGGCATCTACATGACATCCACTTCATAAAAAAAAACTTAATCTACAAAGCCACATTAGTATTTAATAGAATAATAGACGTAATTACTAACATTGCATAACTTTAAATAATTTGTGGATATGTTTGTAAATTTTTTTAATTTAGAGAGCAATAATTCGATGGATTAATTTGTAATTGAGCTTCTTTTTTTCACAAATCTTAAAAAGAATTTTTGAGTTTCAAATTTTTTGTTGTCAAAGAGGTTCAAAGCTAAAGTGATCAAGATTCAAGACCCATATGCTATATCGGGAACTGAATGGGATACTCCAAAGTCCAATCCATGAACAAAAAGCACGGTGGCCTTATTTTCCCATTTTTCTATACAAAGAATTTAGTGGGAATATCTTGCAACCCATGATTAATGAGAAATTCTGGTAGTTTCCAAAAAGCAATTTTGGGTGGTTCTCCAGTTTGTACCCAACAAACCGTAAGGTTTTAAGCTTTTAGAATAGAGAGATACACCATGGAAAAATTAACAGAAATTAAGAATAATTGTAAGGAAAAAAAGACAAATGGGGGAGGGAGTTTGCCACCGTTTGCATTGAATGACTCCGGTTAGGGCCGTCGGAGTCGGAGTTGGAGACAATGAGATCTTGAGTAGCGTTGTTTTGGGGAAGGAAGACATTGCATTCTGGTTGTTATAAAAAGCATCGGTTTTTGAGATCTGAGTTTTTTCCCTATGACAGAGAGACTGAAAGAGAGACTCAAGTCTCTTCATTTCTGTCATTAATGCTAATGGCTTAACAAAGGGTAAAAATGTCAATTAAAAAATTGAAAAACTACAAGATGAAAAGCACAGGATGAATATCAATGCCAAGATCAAAATGAAGGCCATAGCTTACTTAAATCCACCTAACACCATATCTTCCACTTCCTAAAAATTGCATCCAATACATTCACATCCACTTTGCGGTACCATTTCCTCAAACAATTACATACAACTTCCCCAACAATCTCAAAACTCAAAAGCATGGTTATGATTGATTCTTACAAAAATGCCCTATGAAAAGTTATTCCTCTTGAAAACAGAACTTCTAATACCGACACATAATGAGGAACACAAAATGAGGAACACAAAATGAAGGACAATTTTCTTTTGATGGCTAGCAGCTGTTAGTTGGATGTTCTAATGTTTGTGTAAACCAATGTTCAGATCAGAAGATATTGAAATGAGAAGGGGGATAGAGTGGAGCCATACGGCTTTAAACACTCGTTTCTGATGAGCCTTTATCGATTGGGAAGGCTTATGGGCGTGATACCTGATATCAAAGATGTGAATCATGGGATCTGCAGTACCAGAAGAGATGTATAAACCATCAGGAGACCAAGCCTGATTTATAAGAGCCGACTGAGATTCACTGCTTTCTTGCTTCCACCCAAAAGCATGTATTTCTGTTTGCCTGAGTCTGATATCAAACAGTCGGAGCTGCTTCTCGTGAGTCCTGCATATAAAAGAAAGTTAATGTTACAAACTTTAGCTAGTAAGAGAAAATATAGAAATCGTAACTGAAGAAAATCCCTTCATCCTAATTGTATTATTAGATCAACTGGTAGGCTTTCTGGATCTTAAAGCTTAGAGTTGTAAACTCATATTAAGTAATTTGAAATGCTGTTCTGAAGCAAGTCTAACAAGTGAAAGGAAGGTTTTTGCACTAATAACACTAATACAGAAATTCACGTCAGAAATATGATAAATTATAACACAAATACACCAATACAGGTCATAAATCAAGAGGCAGCTCAACAAATCATATAATGCAGCATGTAAACACAGAAGTAAACAAATGGGATTATTTTCTAGAAGCACTGACAAGGCAAATATCAAAACAGCACATGTTGATGACAAAATTCTAGCTGCAAAAGTCAGTGTTTCTCACCCTGCTTGAACCATGAATAGATTGAAGTCACAGGGGTTTGGCAAGACACTCATGCATTTACTTTCTATCTGATGCTTAAACTCTGTTCTTCCCACATTAACGTCAAACCCAACAATTCTCTTGTCAGCTCCAGCAGATAGAATTATATGCTTTTGCCACATCCCAGCAACTCCCATGACAGCAGATGAATGCAATTGTCTATGCAATGCCTTTGGTTTCCATACATTCTCGGCATCAGTCTCTTCCCAGAGTATAACAGCATGATCACTACCACCAGTGACAAAACAGGTATCCTCCCAGGGTGGGAAAATTATGCTGTTAATAATCCCTTTCACATGAGGTTTATCTTCTAAGAAAGTAACACGAGCTTTCTGTTGATGCACAAAAAGATAAGAATCAGAATTAATACCATCTAGAAGCACAAGCGTAACCATACTACTATAAGGATGTTCTTTATTTGTGTAATCACGTGCACAGGACATGCTGCTCCAGCCCCATACATGCATAAATTTTATGTATTTATACCCTGTGATACCAACACACAATTGTAACAATTAGTTTTAAACATGGTCCTTACCCCTTGTGTTTTATTTAGATTTAGAACTGATACTTGAGAGTCCCCACTATCAGCACTGTATACAGAAAATAGGCTGTTTCCGTGGGGGTGCCAGGCTATATCTTCTGGCCATCTCCTTTGCTTTGGGGATACACAATCAGTACCACTAAGTAGAGAAGCACCTGACCTGCAATTAAAAGAAACAAAAGGAATAAACAATCAATTGTGCAAAGTAGAAGCACTTGGCCAACACACATGTGGACAGCAAAACTGAATAAGCAACTTTACACTTCAGAACTGGAGATGAAAACTGAAATTGCAGACAATTTTCAGAACCAGAGATCATAACATAAGGATATAACCATAATTTTACCTTTCTACATAGACCAACGAATAGCACCCACATAGATACGAACCCCAGTTTTTGAAACCCCCAAATAAAAAGGTTAGAAAATGGACAGTTGTAATAGCTTTGAGATTGAGCAATATAATAGAGATAATTTACACAAGGTTCCCCATTCTAGAGAGTGGTTTAATATAACTAATGCCACCCGGTGTCTTTAAAATGCTTTCCAGGTTGTTTAGCCATATGCTAAATGGAAAAGGAATTTACACTTTAGCCATAAAGTATCTTTATATAACATCACTATCACTGCATGGTAATGATAGCAGATTGTCTCATGAAGACACGTTTGTTAATGCATCTAGAACCCTGGTTGCTTAACAAGTCTTTCTAGTCAAAAACAAAATTTTCAAACTCCACACAGTTTGCATGTATCTCTATCAAAAGGCATGCAATATATAGTTATAACTCAATTATATGGTCATATATCTCATTTGGCTCTACTTTAAATTGCTACCAAGCATGCAACGTAAATTTAAGAAACTAATAGTGTAACAGTAAGAGATTTTGGACTTTACCCCCTGGACTGAACTTGCCACAAGTTAACCACTCCATCCAAAGCACTGCAAACATTCCAAAGAACTTGTATGAAAATTAGCCATGTAACATGTTTGATAGCATTTGATGTATCTTGTAGGACAAAGTAAGCAACAGCTTTATTTCGAGCTTCTTTTACACTTACAAATTCAAGAATTGATAGATGCTACTGCGTCTTTTTGGGCTGCTTACACAAACTATGTTACCAAAAAGAAAAATAATAGATGCTCCTTCATTTCTCTTAATAACTTAAGTTCTTCTTAAGCAGGCTTTACAATTTTCAGGATGCCGATTACATGAAAACAGTAAGAAAGACAAAGCCACAATTCCAAAGCAGTGGCATAACCTTATTACAAAAAATTTATACTTGCAGCTACATGAAAGGTGAAAGAGGAAGAAAGACATCACATATTTTAAGAATTGAATATGTTAATTACCGAGTTGAAGTTAGAGGGCCAATTTCACCCAAACAAAAAAATTAAACAAAATACCATGGACACCGCAAAGCATAACTTAATCTTATAAAAGGAGAATCTAAATTGAAACTGACTATTTTTCTCTTCAAAAAGTGAAAGCCAAGAAGAGTGCAATCAAGACAACACCTATCATTCCGTTTTGGAGTAAAACAAAATGCAACTATTTTAATTAGGGACGTTTATTTCCTCATGCATCAACATGTCAATTACCTGGTTGCAAAAAGCTGATCATTCACTGGACACAAAGAGAGACTTCTCAACTTTCTCTTATGCTGACTTGTGATGTGATTGCTTGTATGGCACCGAATTATACTAGGTGAAGAGCTAGTACGAACCAACGGAATTAATTCTTTGTGTTCTTTCTGTTCTGGAATACAAAAAATTTTCCCAATCACAAATGAAGAAATCAAGTAACCATACATACATGGAATTGAATAAACATTACACAAAGCGAAATTACAAACAAGTAACCGAGAGAAACACAGTCAAGAAATTGAAGATGGCCACAATGAGGCAAGCCAACAGGCTAGAGTCTTACCAAATTTCCTTTTTGTCCCTTTATCTTGAATTTCAACATCCTGCTTTGAAGAAATTCTATAAGATTTGTCCCCTTTTGTTTTGGTAGCACTAAGAGACTGACTGGAAACTGATGGACTGGCTTGAGCACTAGAACTAACTGAAGTTTTCCCACTGGACCCTGCCAATATTGTAGGCTGGGAAATTTTTGGAATGGCAGCAGGAATTAAAAGTTCTGTTTTGGATTGTGGCTGGTTTCTAGAAGAACCTTCACTTAAATGGATAGGACTCGTTGATATGGGCTCCACCTTTGCACTTTTAATTCCATTACTCTGAGAACCCTTACTTGAAACTACCCTGTTTTGGCATCGAAGTCGGGCCAACCTAGTTTCGGAATCATTTAACCTCTTCTCTGCTTCCTCAAGCTGCAAACCTTTTCCAAATAAATAATTAGTGGCTAGTTTCCTTTGGAAGGCATCTGACGGATTAAAAAAACATAGAAACACTCATTGTTTTGAGGGCACATCTAAGAAAATTAGATAGGTGTCTTGACTTGGTGATTTTCATTTGAAGCCACTATGAGCCATAGGCAATCAATGGGCTCAAATAAAACAATTTGATTAGTAAATAAACAGTGAGGAACAAGTCCTAAATAGCAATGCTTATGGTCAGAGTGAGTTACTGATTTCTAACCTTCATTTTAAGAACCCAAATGAACAAAAAGAAAAATCTTTGAGTGTTATCTCCCCAGGTGTCCATATGCCATGAGTTTAGTTTAGGCCAAAAACCCAATATGCATAACATACACATAGTCTGATTAAAAAGAGTAGCTCAAACCAAACATGTAAAATGTTCAACTTGTGCAAGCAAGATTCAGCAAAAGACTAAACCTCGAGAAGCTTTATAGCAAGTTATTGAAAACTCATGACACATAGTATACAGCAGCAACACATGAATGGAAACAAACAAAAAAATCATTCCTACGAACCCCAAAACAAAAATGGCATCGTCGAAAATGACCAAAACAAGAGAGACAGTAGAATATGAAAATGAATGATGGGACGCAACCTGAGATTTGTAATAGGAGACGCGCTGGCGAAGGTGTTGGACTTCACGCGTGCGGTGCTCAATCAAAGCAACCAGGGCTTCTTCTTGCTCTTGTCTGCTATCTGGGTCGCCGTTCTCTTCTGCCAGGGTTGTTACTGCTACTTGCTGTTGTTGTTGTTCGGTTTCATCGTCGTCGTCTATGTCTACCTTCTCTGCCTTGGGCTTCTTCAGAAGAGCACTCATTCTCTGCAACCCTTGTTCGAGCACACTGCAGTTTTTCTCGGCGAGCGCGAGAAAAAGGAACTTTGATTAGGAATTAGGCGCCGTTACTTACTTGGAAAGAAACCCAAATAGGATGTCAATCACTATTCGCCATTAATAAGCTTCCATCATTTTCTAAGGTAAAAATAAAAAAACTTTCATCATTTCTCTTGTTTATGATTTTTTCTTAGAAATATAAGAAATTTAAGTTTAAATATTTAGTTTCAATAATTTTAAAAAAAATCAGTTTTACTTATCATTTTTAGGTTTGACTACTAATTATTAAACTTAATTTTTAGAATAGGTCACAAATTTAAAGCCTATTTGTTTTGAACTTTATTTGTTTAACAAATTTACCCTTCTATTATCCTTTGGCCCACATATGATGGGTCTTAGATAAAATTTATAAAGTTTTGACAAAATTGTCTTTGATACTTTTATATTGTCTTAGAAATTAGTTAATATAGTCTCAACTTTAGTTTTAGTTATAACTGTACGACACTCATCTTCAAATTTAGTTGTAACTAAATGACAGTCACAGCTAAATTGTGATACAGTAACAGTTACGTTGTGACTGAATTAAAAATTTTTTTGAGAAAAATTGCATTACAATATAATATAAATAAAGGTCAAAACAATCCTTTTACTCAAAATAATACTTAGTATAGTGGTGAGAATTGTCTTTTTCAACTTACCAAGACAATCACAATTAAATTGTAAGACAGTCACAGTTAATATGTGATTGAATTAATTTTTTTAAATTTTAATACAATATAATATAAATTAATGTAATAGTATGAATGTAATATATATATATATATTTTATTGTAGTGACATATGATATAATATTTGTGAATTATAATGCCCTTTACCATATTATTGTGTTTGACTTTTCAACTAGTACTTAATTTAAAATGCTATTAAATAAAATTATTGAAATTTGGTATTTAAAGTCAATTAACCGAAAAATAAAATAGGAAATTAATGTAATAGTATGAATGTAATATATATATATTTTATTGTAGTGACATGTGATGTAATATTTGTGAATTATAATGCCCTTTACCATATTATTGTGTTTGACTTTTCAACTAGTACTTAATCTAAAATGCTATTAAATAAAATTATTGAAATTTAATATTTAAAGTCAATTAACCGAAAAATAAAATAGGATCCAATTCAAGTAATATTAGCATTTCAAAAATTTCAACCACAATTTTCAAATGTGCTAGTAGTAGTGGGTCTCTATCCTTGGCCAACCAGAAAAAGGGCCCACATGGTGAAGAGAAAAATCAAAAAACAAGGAAAGGATAAATCTTAGCACAATGTTCTGAGAATGCCTGCCTATACACTGAGATATTGTTCACAAACAAGTCTCCAAAATTTTAAGCTTATGTTAATCCATCCTCTATACTCATAGTTTGGCTTCGATACGAAAGCATCACATAAACAGAAATTATTGTGAAGTAGTAACCCCTCTTGGTTTAGGTAGTCCAAAACCTTGTAGAAAGTACTCCTCTATAGTCAAAAATGAAGTCAATAGACCACCCCTGATATAGAGAATTGGAATGGTTGTAGTTGATGTACTCTCATATTAGGTTGAATGGTTAGTGATCTGGGTTGACCAAGTTGCTCAATCAAACTCCTTTGAAGAATCCATTCCTTTGGAATTTTCCTCCCCATTTGCAGATGCTGAAGGGCTCCCTTGATTATGGTTCTCCTCATTGCCATTGTTCCGAGGTTTTCCTGGTCTTGATCTGATGTTGGTACCCATGGGAAAAGGTTCCTACACAGATAAGAAAGGGTCAGTCTTGATCTTGTGGGGAGATAAACTACCTGATGTAGATCAAACTTTAATACAGCTAGGACCATCAACACTCAACTCAAAAGCCAATTATGATAATAACTCGATAATAAACTCAAAAAACATTCCAACCCATTACAACATAGAGGTTACCTAACTAGGACCAACATTCTCAAAATTACAATTTTCCTTTCTTCATAGCAACATGAACAGGGAAAAAAGACCACATAGATTCATGACGGAATAAAAGGGGAATTAAGTAGTCAGGATAGTTCATGTCATGATATCTTACTGGGTCACCAGCATTTGGACCATCTGTGTGAAACAGTATAGGGCGACAGCGTTTGTCCTCATTCATTAAGCTCGAATTCTGGAAATGGGCAATAAGAGCAGCTTTTCCCTGAATACGAGCATATGCTAGTGATGCCACCTTTTCACTGTTAAACTTCTCCCATTTTTTGCCATTGAACGCCTGAAAGAGATGTGTAATCTTTTCTTACTTGCTAGTGTCATCAAAAAGCATAAACAGATGAAAATATGTCACAGCTATTATTCCTTTGACCATATGACTAAAATAAATGTCACAGTTGGTTGGTCGAACCTTATAAAATGGAACAATCTGATGAGGATCAATCATGTTGATGAACGCATATCCCACATTGCATTTGTTCTGTGAAAGTTATACGTGCAAAATTGGAATTAGAAAAACATGTGATCTCTACCCAATAAAGACTAAATACAAAACAATAATCTTGCCTTGAAGTCGATTGGCAAATAAAGAAAGTCATAAATTCCTCGGCATTGCTCATCGATTGCAGCAAGAAGCATCTTTGAAGTATACCTGTCAAACCATTAATTTGTTGAGCAAAACAGGAAAAGCACTATCTACAACTAGATGGCCGTTTTAGGAAAATATGGTTATTGCAGTTTTGAGAATCCACAGTTACCATAATATTGTAGCCCGAGAGTACTGTAGCCTATGGTAGAATTGTTAGAGATCCTCAGTTTCTTTTCATTTATGCAGTTGTTATAAATTTATAACTGGTATTAGATTAAACTAAGCACTAACCAACTAAGCAGTAAGTGCTACAGTTAATGCCTACTTGCTTAGTATGGTCGGAGGGTTAGTATTCTGTACACATTCAGCAAATGTTTATTGCCTGCAGGCTGTTCAAAAATAAGAAAATGTTCATCCAGAAATAGCTGCCAAACAGCATGTTGAGTATAAAGTAAAAAAGAAAAGATGCGAGAAATTAGAACACTTAGGGGGCCATATACGTACTTGTTGGGAATGTTCTTTATCATAAGTGTGGTTCGGCTGTCTGCTCCATGCAATATGCGGTCAATATCAAGTTCATATTGTTTCTTATCAGAATTATTATAATTTGCTTCATTTCTTCGGTGAGACAGGTTTCTAACACGTTCACTAGGAGAATCAAAAGAGTTGGGCATTGAAATCATCGGATTCCTCCCAGGAAAAAGGTGGCCGATCTGCTGCGAAGAGCGTTTCTGGGTACTTGTAGACATGTCCATGCAATTTCCACCGACAAGAGAAAAGATGTTGTGTGAAGAAATTTCCATAGGATGCATCTGGGGACTACTGGGAAAACATGAAAGGCCAAGAGAACCCAGGTGAAGGCTAGAAGCATCAGGAGACTCCCCTGAATAGGCATGCCTTTCCCAAAGGGAAGGGTTAACAGCTGGTGCTGATCCTACATGGTGACGCACAGGCGAGGTACCGTTCAGCATATGAGGTGACGCTCTAGGGAATCCAGGCATTTGTGAAAAGCGGTGTGGATGAGGACCATTGATAAACGATGGCGAATTCTGCCACATGGCGGGAGTTGAAGAATGCTGCTGATATGAGTTGGAGTTATTCCACACAAAATTATGTCCATGAACAGGGCAGCTCCCATTTCTAGGAGATCCAAAAGCTATATAAGAAAAGACTTGTGAGCAACAAATTCACCAGAATAGTGACTATAAATTTAAGACTGTCATCAACCTAATCCAAAATGCAAAGAAATTGGTAACGATAAGAGACAAACTCTGGCTATATCCAAAGTATCTAGAAACTAGCACCATAAAAAGGCAGGATATGACCCATCATTCAATTATAAATATTTTGAACCAATTTCTACATCCCTCAATTAGTCAGACCTGAACAATACCATGTAAGAATAAGAGAAACAGAGATGTAACAGGTTATGAATTCATCCCTCTTTACAGCCAGGGAAAAAATGAATAAGAATATACCATATAAAACACATGGTTCTAAAATGGGAAACAAATGTAGAAAGGATAAGGTGGGTTAGGCTAGGAAGAAAATGGAAAACAGAAAGCAAATTCAACAAGGTTATGTTTCTGATTCTCAGACATTACTATAAAATATAGAGATAAGACAACAACGATTCTCTCATAAGGTCCTTCAATGAGATAAGAGAGATAATGTTTCAGTTGTTAAATCAGATATGGATGCTAAGATGCATTGAGATACAACTCACCCGTTATACATCTTATCCACTCATTTCAGGACCTGAGGAGAGAAGAACTGTATAAAATAATGACACAAAGTTATATACTAAATATACCTCCTCCAGTGAGTTCCATGGGGTGCCCATTTGCACTCACTCCACAAGTATGCCTTCTGTCTGTTCCTTCTGTCACTCTAAGGCCCAGATTGTTAGTCATGTTTGCAATAGCACCAGAAGAGTTGCAAGGAATGCCATGGGCTAAACTGTCATGATACTCAGGTAAGGAATGAGGATGGAAATTTGGAATGCACTGGTTACCAAACTTCATTTCATCCAGAGAGTGATTGGATTCCAAGAGGCCAAATTGTTTGCTTGTAGATGCCACTCTTGCCGGAGAGGGCAAGGTATTTGGAACACTGGAACTCTGATGAGGTAAAGCATTTTCAGTAAATGCACTCACAGGTGATCGAATTGAAGAATGTAAACCCAGGTTAGATCCATTAACCATGCAGCTTGATGCAGCCACTCCAGGACGGAACATCGCTGTAAAAAGAGCCAGGAAAACATTTTGTTGTATAAAGATAAAACACAAATTCAAGCAAGAATTCTAAACAAGCAGAATCATACCCTTGCATCCTGCTGATAAATTGTCACTAGGGCTATGACCGAAATTAATTTCATCTTGATCCTGCTCGGAAACTTGAACCAAACTACAAAAGGGAATGTTTTATCATCAAAATAAGTTCAAGAAATTCAAACTTAAAGGAACAAATAAAAAAAATTTAAAATGGAACAGTAACACATCCACTAACAGAACATCCAGAGGAGAATAAGATCAACAAATGAGGCAACAGAACCAAAATTTGCCGCTGTTAAGACCAAAACATCCGAAAGGATAACTCATAGAAAACCCCAATCCCCCTTTTTTAATAAGGGCTATATGTAATCATTACAAGACTATAGGTAATCAATAGGAAGAATATATTATCAATACCTCCTTCTTGCACCCCCTGGGCGGCTTGGTTCAAGTTTGATCTGCTTCCCACCAATCTCACTCCTGTTCAATGCATGAAGAGCAGATTCTGCAGCTCTAACATCATAAAATTCTATGAACTTGTTATGGTGCTTCTGTGGAGTCTCACGGATCTAAAAACAAGAAAATAAACCACATAATATAGAAAGTCCTTTCATCCCTCTTAAATCAAAGCAAGATAATAGAAGGACAAATTGAACGACGTACTTCTTTAATTTCTCCATAAGATCCAAAAAATTTATAAAGCTCATCATTAGAAAAAGAAGAATCAAGATTGAACACCACCAGCGTTCCCTGGTTAATATCCTTATCAGAAGGATTATCCTGACATATAAACAAGTACAGAAGCATGAAGCAACAGAGCATCACGAGAAGTATAAACAAACCAGGAAAGAAAAAAGTGGTGAACCTAGCACATATATAAAAAGTCACTAAGTGACCACCATACCTTGGGTATTGAGTAATGTATGTCAAGCTTCCTACGCCTCAGTGGCTTATTTTGAAGTGCTCTTAGTGCGTTTTGGGAGGCCCTTATATCATAATAAGATATCATAACGAACCCACGATGCTTGCAGGCTGTGTAAAGTGTCCGGATATCTCCATATTGCTAATAGAACAAAATACAATTAATAATTTAATTAGCAAGTAAACTTCTTTGACTTTCTTGCACAGACTTGTAAATAAAAAAACTCATAAAGGAGCTAAGCACCTCAAAAAGAGCCTTCAATTCCAAATCTTCAACATTGCTATTAATATTTCGGACAAAAAGTGTTCTAGAAGGGTGCTCGCCATAAGGGTGTTCACCCACAATTGGGCCATTACAACCCCCTTGCCCATTGGAAACTCCCCTACCAAAATCAGAGTCACCAAGTCCTGCAAATAAATTATCATCTCCTTCTAATTCCATGCCGCCGCCACTACTAAAGAGATCAAAATCTTCAAATTCGTCACCACTATTAGCATGAGCATTATAACCCAGCTCATCTATCACACCAGAAAACAAATCATTTTCATCAGGGAGGAGATTTCCAATGGTTTGTGCCTCAATTTCTTCAAGAGATTCAAAGGGTTCTTCCTCATGTTGGGAAGCAGCAGTATTAGCAGATTGATGAGATCTAACATCACTCCTTAGTAATCTCACTGCAATTTTTTTCCCCAAAAAAAAGATGTTAAGATAATGAATATATGCACATTTGAGGAAAATGCAAGGAGTTATACATCAATCAAGTAGTACTAAGGCAAATGCAGTCAGCTTAAATTTACTTAACTAAAAGTTAATCCCAACAATTTCAAATGAAATCGATTATACATTAGTACATATATAGAAGTAGAGAACAGATTAATGTGTGCATACACAAAAAGAAGTTTTAGAAAGATTTTGTTACCAGTTAATTGAAATGCAGTAACTGTATACAAGATCAATTTGAGATTAAAAATATGTTATGCATTGAATATTGGAAAAACTTCTTATGAGAAGATTGAAGTTTGTAGCTTCTTTTGCATGATTGCTAAGGATTATGGAACGGCAAATTGTTATAACTGTCAATGAAGCTATAGAATGTTTGGTCAATATAAGTATCTGATTTCGAGAAAAAACACAAGGTAATAGTATCCACATGCAACATATGAACAAGCATTTTAATAGGCATGAAAATAAAAGCTTACACTTTCTACTAAAGATTTCAGACAATGAGCTTGAAAACAGACTACTTTCATGTTGGGCACCATTAATAACAGTTTTGCTTCCAACCAAGCTATAAGATGTTGGCTTTGTGGACAAGTTTGACCACGATTTTGGATGATGATCCATAGGTTTCCAGGAGGCCTTTGAGGTATCTCCAGCCAGGTTGGATTGTGGCATTTCTAAGTAATTCACTGATTGTGCCCCAATTGGTAAAACCTTTTTTAAGGGCAATGAAGGATCCAACATGCTGCTAGGTGTAGGCACTGTTCCATCCACTCCCACTGAAGGAAAAAATTTACACACAAAGAGTTAAGTAAAAAGTTCTCACAGAGCAATCTTTTTGTTCAAATTTAGAGTACTAGCATAGGTGAAGAGTACAGTCTCTTAAACTCAAAATTTTATAATAGTTTCCATAAAGAGGCTAATTTCCATAACTTCTATAATTAAACCCCAAAAAAAATAACAGACAATATAGCTGGATAAGACACATCAGCTGATAGACTGTCTCAAACAAATTGAAAACTCAATGCTGCTCACCTTGGTGACCATTCATGGTTCTCAGTTTCTGAAGTCCAACTTGTCTCTGGTGAATCAAGTTTGACAAAGGATTAAATAAAAAGAACAATTGAAAACATGTAGGATGTGCTAAACAGAGGAAATAATCATTAACTGTAAAAGTTTATAATACCCTTGAATAAACATCAGTTCCATATATTCATCGAAACTTTCCAAAATCCTAAAAATAGAAGAACTTCAACATATAATAAGACAAGAAATTACCTCAGAAGGAAAAGGAATTTCTTCATAGAAATGGGAAGAGACAGATACGCCCCTTTGATCCATTATTTCAAATGGCATCGTGCACCAAACCAGAAAAGATCACCCAAAAAAAATAAAAGTAAAAGGCTCAAACTTTCTCAGTTGCCGACTATATCTATACTACATGGCTCCTTCATTGTCTGAAAAAAAAAATAATAATAATAATAATAACAATAAGTGAAGATGTTCCCCTTCAGATATTACATAACCAAAAAATTCTAAACAAAATTGAGAACGGCACTTGGAAATTTCAAACAGAAAACCCAGATCACATAATGCCAAGCCTTAAGTAACTCATCAGGCTCTACCATTAGAAAAAAGGAAAATCAAAATTGTAGAATTTTTTTTGGTGTGTGTATTAAGTTACAGCCTGAGAGACGATGGAAATGGCAAATAGTAAAGACAGTGAAAATGTTTGCTTACCTACCAACAACAAACACACTTGCCCCATTTGGTTGCCGAGAAAAGGTAGGAAAACAAAATCAAACTTAATCCTTTTGTTTTCCTCAGTTCCTGAGCAACCTAGGATAAATCAAAGTAACGCCGGCAAAAAAAATTAAGTAAATAAAGAGCTGAAATTTAACCCTTGAAATTTAAGAAAGTCGAAAAACGAAATCCAGTTTGAAAATTTAAATACAGGATACTAAAAAAAAATCACCAAAAAAAAAAATAGGATACTGAAAAAACAAAGTAAAAATAGGAAGAAAGAACAAAAGAAGAAAAGGGTCTGACCTAATACAACAGCAGAAGCCGCATCAGCATAATTGATCACCATGTCCGAAATTCAGCTCCAAAATTCAGAAGATTCAGACAAAGATCAAAATTTTAAAATTAAAAATGAAGCTTATAATACAGCAAGGGATCTCAGCATCTGTGTCGTCTTCTTCTCTCGCAGCATTGCAAGCTCTCTCACTCTGTCACTCACCACAAAGATTGGAGACAGAGAACGTCAAAACGAAAAAAAAAAAAAAAATTCTCTTTTGCTTATGTATGGCTCTACCTAATCATTCTTTGCTCCGGAAACGAAGAAAGTGGTCATTTTGAGCGAATCTGAGCTTGGAGTAGGAGAAAATGGAGATTTCGGAGAGAAAAGGAGCGTAATTCCGGCGAGATTGAGTTCCCGCCGGTCGCTAAGTTGCAGAGAGAGAGAAGAGAATAAATACTGAAAGCTGGTTTTTGATTATTTTTAATTCGAGAGCGTCAGAAAGAGAGAGAGAGAGAGAGAGGTGTTAGTTGGGTTTGGAAATAATAAAAAACGAGAAATGAAAAAAAGAAAAGGAAGACGAAGAAGAAGACAAAAGAGAAAAAGAGATGGGCGCGGGTTTCTTTGTGTGTCTGTGTGTGTTGTGGATAAAATCAGGAAATGGAAACTGAAACTCAAACAAATCCTACAAACACAATCACAGGGCCTTTTTATTTGGTGAATTGTTTGCAACTTTGGACACACACACATACCCTTCACTCACGCTCTTTTTCTTCTCTCTTCAAAATCTTAACCAGTCAGTTAGCTTTCAGTTTTTGACTTATGACCCGACCCAATTCCCCATTTACTACTTTCTTTGTCCACTTGGCTACTCGGTTTTTTCTCAATAGTTCACCAGAGTCAAATTATTTTCTTGAAGGTGAAGGTAAATGTTTTATTGTCTAAAGGTAGTGTTAGAGTTTCTAAATTTATGTACAAAATTTAGGTCTCAAATCATGTGGCATATGTCACATTATTTTTAATTAATTTAAAAATAATCAACCTAAAAATAAGGTTGGTGATTGGTGAGTGTAATCTATGTATCATATGTTACATTATCGGTGATTATAGGTTTTGTTTGCTTCGCAAATTAGAGGTTTGGTAACTGGAAAATAATTATATTCTCATATTTAGTAACTACATCATTGGAAAAATAGTTTCTACTTTGTAAGAAAGTGATGCCCCAAAATGAGGAAAGTGAAACCCTCCAAACAACTTAGATTTCAATTTTATTTTCGACTAGAAATCATTAATTTTTACTTTTCAAGAAGAAATTGTCAATCTTAACAATACTATAGTAAATAAAGATATAATTGAAAATTTGAACAATTCTTTTTTCTCATTTCTACAAACACAATTTAATGGTTTCTTTCCTGGCATTATAAAACTTAGGAATTGGAATATTGCATTCCCTTTCCTTGAAAAGTGCATAGTAATTAAATTTTTCAAGAACAAACTCTATTCTAGTCTAGAAAAATAAGAACCACATTCTAAGAACCACATTCTAAGAACCAAACGGAACCTTGGTATCAAATACACCTCATGAATTGCATTAGAACTTCTTCTTCTTCTTCTTCTTTTTTTTTTTTTTTAATCACATTCATTTAAATGGATAATGACCTAACCCACAAGAAAGAACATGGTATTGTACCCAAACTTTGAATAATAATAAAAATGATGTCTGCTAGGTGGTTAAACCACATGTGAAGTTTGGATAATTGGATTGGTTTGTTAAACATTATTAGTAGTTAGGGTATGTGGATGTGGATGTATTCTCAATTTTGTGTTCATAAGAAACGCATTCCTTCCTTCCTTCCTTCTCTCCTTTTGATCCCCTCCGGCTGGCTCCAGGGGTGTGTCGTGTACGAAATGTTTTGGATATTTTTTAAGGTCTTATTACAAAACTCACCTAATAACCTGTCCTACTTAGTTAATGCACAAATACAAGATCCTCGCTCTTGTCTACTCCAAGAATAATATACATTTAATTAATCCTCTTTAATATTTTTCATTAAACTAAATCCATTAATCTATGCTGTGTTGTATGACTTGTATCTCACTATCTTCCTTATCTTCATGAAACAAAGGCAACTAATCACTATTTTTAGGATGACACATACCAAATCACGTGACCAATCAATTTCTTTTTTGCTTCTCTTGTTTTCTCCTTTTCCTTTTTATATTTACTTTATATAGCTTATGGCTGAACTTAAGGCTATAATCAAATTCTGTTTAATAATCATGGCAATTTCCTGCTCCAAACAAAAATATAGATTTGAACCCAACAGAAAGCTAGTAGGTTAAAATTAAGGGTTTTCACTTTTTAAATCCAAATGAAAGATTTTATGGATAATATTACTCATATAAAGATATTTGATACAAATCAGTCTATTTTTAATGAGTTAAATCCTTAGCGTTTCTCTCTCCAGAGTCAACAATCGTGTGCCTCATTCGACTTTTGGGTTGGATTACTAAGGTGTCCAAATATGGTTTTTTATTTTGGGTTTCTCTCTTTTTAGGTCCTCTCTTTCTGGCTAATTAATATTTAAAAAACCCAAAATGAATTTAGGGTCACTTTTTAAGTACCTATTCGTAGAAGGTCTAACAATTTTAACTTAATTACTATCGTATTAAAAGTATGTAGTTAAAATTATCGAAATTGAAAAAAAAAAACAAGTGAAAATTTTGTAAAAGCACCGGAATCAAGAGTGTTGTTTGGCACAAAAAAAGAAACCATAAACTATTGACAGATAATAAATTAAATAAATAAATTATTTAATGCTATTTTTGCTTGAAAATAGTAATATCAATGTCAGATAACAGTGACTACTACTAATATTTATAGCTAATCGGGCGGCGAACCTTGAAATATATATCCATCGATGTGGTCCACCGTCGATAGCTATGGAATTCATATTTGAAGCCGGTGAAGCCGACCCGATGGAAGCCCGGTTGATCGTCAGGTAGCTGGGAGTGGGCCCCAACATTGAACGCGGGAGATTTTGAGAAAGTATTTATTCGATGTGCTCATGTTCTTCCACGTGTCCTCCAGTTCTCGGTTTTAACTAGTTCATTTCATATGCTGCTTTTTTTTAATTTAATTTTTTATTTTTTTAGTTAAAAATATCAACTCACTTTTTGTACTTTAGCTTTTTTCTTTATTTTGTCGCAAGAGGTAAATGTAATTTCATAAATGATTCGTTAAAATTCAAACTAATGGAGACTAAATATTTTAAGAAAATACAATTATTTCTTGTTACCTAGTATGACCCATTTAAAATTGAGATTACAATTGCTCGAACAGGTCAAAATATCAAACTTTTTATGTTGGTTCATATTATCGGATTGTATTGGTATCATATAATTTAAGTTAAAATAATTAACTCTAAACTAACACAACATTTTGTTAGTTAATCTTAGCAATAAATGTACACTAACAAAACTCTTTTTATCAGTCAATCATATCATATATATCATAATGCATTATTATTTTTTATTATCTTGTAAATACAAGGCATATATTTATTAATAACTAAACCTATAAAGTCCAATCTCACTATTCATCTTTATTCTTACTTTAAAAGGGATGTACAGCTATTTGAACATTATTGACAAGTTTTGCATAAAATATACAAAACCATATTCTCTCGATGAAAAGGTGTGGGACAAGTGTACAAGATAAAGAATCCAAGTCATAATCATTGACGAAATTGGTATTTGAAAATATCATTATATTCCCAATATTTTGTGAAAATCAAGGTGTCACGTCCTTGAGAGCAGAGTTGGGAAGTACCATCATTGATATTGGCCTACCAATATCAATCAAACCATATGCTTAACTTTTGTATTACCAATGCTTATGTTCATATTAAAAAACAAAAAATAATTTTCTTATGTTGTACAAAAAATACAAATATCAAAAAAAATTTTTAATAGAAGGCAAAAGCCGCCAATAATACTGAAGGATTTTTTTTTTATGCGAAATTGATGCTGAAACAGAAATAGATAGGATGTAGAGCTATGTTTGACCACGTAACGTTACGTTTGGACTACTCTATATCTCCGCTTCCGTACCAACTCTGCATCTCTCTTTCCGTAAGAGAGAAGCGTCCTAATACTGAAATATGTAATTAGGCCAAGAGCTAATAGCCAATGTGGCTCCTCTTTCAGTCAAAATAATAAGTATTCACAAATCTCGAAAAGATAAAGGGGGGATAGCAAATAGAATTCGGCCTTTCTGCTTTAGAGCTAGTAATATTGGTATTTTTCATTAAATTCAATCGACTTATAGAAATTTAATGACTTATGACATGCCACATCAACTAAAATGCCTAAAAATAATAAGCGGTTGAATTTATATGAGTGAATTTGACTAAATGAAAGACACCAACCGCATAATTTCTAAAAGCAAATTCCAACAAACTAGCTCATAAGGTTACAAACTTACAAACCTGAGTGACCAACTTCCCCATCTACAATCCTCTCCCAAATATTTAAATTATTTTTATTTTAAACAGTTTAAATTTATTTTATATTACAAGTACATTATTTATTGAGTGCATATGCATATGTTCTCTAAATTAATAGTTCATTAACATGTCTTTTTGAGTTGGTTAGGAACAATTAATCTTGTATAATATTATTTCAACAAAGATGATACAAAAACTGATTGCTAGCCATAGAGAATAATTTCCTCGGTCTCTTTGATAATGTATAGTATAGGTGTCCTCAAAATGTTATGTTATTAAAGTAAATATTTTTTTTAATTATTATTTTCTTAAATAATTTATTGACGAAACTTCAATTGTTTTAAGGATATGATAGGCTGGTGAGGGAGATTTTTCATGGGTAACATACTAACATCCAAATGATCGAGTAGCCTCAGACAGTCGAAGATGGATGGGTCCCACGAGATGAGCACATGCTTAATCATACATGTGATCCATAAACATAGTGTACGCAAAGACAATCCATATCTGGACAGATGGAATAATACACCCTTTTTCTCTAACAGATTTTTTTTTTTTTTTCTCAATGATAAGGATTTTTGTGTTTCGAGGAAAATTACAAATTTAGTGAATAATTGAGTCCATATAATTTTGATTCTTGCAATTCAGGTCCGAACTAACTTGGGGTCATCTCAATTAATTATCGCAATCAAATTATTATAATTAGTTCAAATTAATAATTAAAAAAATATTATTAGTTTGTTAAATTAGTCCATGTAATTTAATTTATTTTTTAAAGTTAGTGCAAATACACAAAATTAGTCATTTTCCCCTTAATTTGAAGGTCCAATTTTGAACGTACAAAATGTTAGGCAGAAGTTGGACATTTAGGTTGACAACCTAATTGACTTTGTTAATTAATTTACTGCCTATTTTTTATATTGTACCCAAAATTCAAAGCAAATAATGCGTAAATGTCAATTTGTGCAGGCAGTAGAAGGCCAGAAGCTAAGACAATAAATAATAAGGGCATTGTAGTAATTGAGCCACACATAAAAAGGCAGGAAGGTGAGCATTTTTGCAACGCAGCTTCTAACAAGTTTCCGGCAAATCGGACGGTTGTTGTGAAAGCGAAAGAGAGACACAGAAACGGTTAAAGATAAAGGTTCACGAGGTATGCGTGGCCTCCTCGTGGCCGTTAGATCTACAGCCTGTTGCATGCATGAAAGTGACGGGCCAATGGGTGAGAGAATTGGAGAGTTTGGATCTTCTATAATTTGGAGTAGGATGGTGATTGATAGGCAAGACAAAATTGTTATAGAGTTTTTAGATGGATCCGTTAATTGCTTAGAGTTTACATGTTAGTTCTCAGGTTTTATTTAAAATAATTTATTACTTTCAAATATAAGAACAACAATATTTACGCAGCCTGATATGTGTGTCAGCCAAATTTTAGACTACGACTAATTTTTTATTTCTTTTACTGTGAAAAAGCCGAACTCACACCTTTCCACTTGCAAATTTTTATAACGGATAATATGTCACTTATAATTAACCAACACATTCTAACATTGCTTCACAACATATTCAAAAGAGGGGATTTGGAATAAAACAAGAAACCTAAAAAATGAAAAAAGGAAGAAGCCACGTGGCAGCTCAAAGCTGTTCCTTGTACGTACCTGTAAAGCAGCTGTAATGAAGCATGGGGTTCCATACTCGAAGGCTCGAAGCTGCTCCTTTCATCTTTTGTGCGTGTTAAGAAGCAGAGAAGCTGTGGACAAAAAAAGGAGAGACTTGTTTTAGGACCACTCGCCAGTGGCTGGCTGTTGTGCTTCATAAATATCATGAAAAGAACAAGTGCTTTTTATTTGAGTGCTTTTATTCGTAGCAGACTGGGGATTAAATATTTATTTGTTACGTTAAAGAGAAAGAAGTCTTGTACGTGAAGAAAACCATTTGGGAAGTTGACTCTTTTGTACATTTATGGCTCACTTTCTTTGCATATTATTATGCGTTTTTCCAACTTAATGTATGAATGGTAACTCTTATACCTTACATTAAAGAAAATTTTATGTTTAAGTGTATTTATCTATAAAATTATAGAATCGAGTATATACAAATATACATTAAATAATGCATACAAGTTTTGCGAAAACAAAATTGAAAAGATTTCGGAGGAAAAATTCATTACCTTAGGTGACCCGGCCCAATTATAAATGAGAAAGCTGGACCTGGACAGCCGGGTTCAGATCCGAGGGAAACCCGGTTGTCGGTTACAACCGATGCCATGTGACTTGTGATTCACGTGAATGATGACGTAACACTGGTCTGAGCCATGAAGGGTGAGGACCGAGGACGATGGATAGAATTGGTGGGTGCAATTAGCCATGAGGTTGACAAAACAAAACAAAAAAAGAGTTGGTCCAATTGGATATTCTAGAAGTGGGACCCGCGATGTAAACCGGACAAACGAATCCCACCCGCACAGTACTCCTGTTCATTTAGTTCCGTGTGATACTGAAAAAAAAAAAAAAAAAAAAAAAGAGTTGGTCCAATTGGATATTCTCGAAGTGGGACCCGCGATGTAAACCGGACAAACGAATCCCACCCGCATAGTACTCCTGTTCATTTAGTTCCGTGTGATACTGATGCTCATTCCTAGGGCTGAGAGGTTATGAACATACGTCCACCAATCAGCCATTTCAAAATTATATTTAACATACATATCCAATACAATTATTGTTTATTTCTTTGGAAAGAAGGTAATATATTATTTTTCCAATAATAATTGTTTTAGTTTAATTGTCAATTTCGACTACAGATTTAGATCAGAAGCACAACAGATGCAATCTGTTTATGACAAATTTTAATTTCAATCATGTGATAAAAATCTACTAATCATAAATGTGACTCCATAAATACCCTGAAAATAGTATATAATTCATCTAATTTTCTCCAAACATAAGTGTAGGCAATGGAGGTCACATTTCTTTAGCTCGTGGACAGGTTTCAGAATCCAGAAGAGGAAACTATTGGGTGCAGATTAAAAAAAGGAGCGTGGCTTATGTGGGAAGTGAAAGGGATCTGACAACTGCAAGGACAAAGGCTTTAAGAAACTGAAACCGAAACTACATCACTCTCTCTCTCTCTCTCTCTCTTATATAGTTATATTTAGTATTCAGTGAATCACTATTCACTATTCCCCGACTAAATCGACTTCTTTTTTGCTTAGAAAATATAGAAAATATCTCTGGTCCTTTGTACCAATAAAAGAAAGAAAGTATCTCTGATCCTGACAAAAAGGTTACTCAGTTTCGTCACCCCACCACAATGCACCACCAATCAAAACTAGGGATTCACTTTTTCCTGGGGTTTCAATTTCAAATTTCGAAATTTTACAATTTTTATATACATAGAATTGAACTGAACCAAGTCCAAACGTAATTGAAAATCACATCTTCTAACTTTTCCTACTGTTTATTCAATCACACATTGGCATGCCTAATACTAATAGTTGATGGCATTGCCCCTCCACCACCAGCAACGAAATTGAAAGTGGTTAAATGGAGCATTTCACATAATTAACAGATCTTCTACTCTGAAGTAGAAGGTTTTCCAGGGGTCATACTGATAGAAACAGGTTTTAGATTGGGCCACAATTCAGATTGGACTGGCCCACTAGTAAACAAACTTGGGCCATGTAAGGGTCATACCAGACTCAAATAAACTGATAGTGCTCACATTATATAGTCACTGTGTCATTTGTCTTGATGAAATAAAACATTGGTAATGTGATCCTAATAATGAACCAATTAGGGGAAAGCTACTCAATAGTCATGCTTTCTGTCCCTGAGATTACCAAGGGCATGTGGTTATCATCTATTCATCTTGGTATTTGCCAACCATTTTAGTGGTTATATATTTAAGCAAGAAAGATATCTGAATGATACAACCAACACATGATAATAGAGTAGTATAATCTGAAGACTGAAGTGGCTTTTGACTTCAAGCTATATGTATTTACTCGGAACTCTTCAACAAGTCACAAGATGCAGACAAGCTTACATAACATAAATTTGCAAAAACTGGAGAACAAGGAGTTATGTCCAATCTTTGAGAGTGCTTTAGTGATCAAACTGAGACAGATATTTACCTAACTAGTCTGGAATATAGACTACACTGCTAGTTGCCGCATCTTCCTTCTTTGATGCTCTCTTCCTCTTCCTCTCAGATTGGGGTTCTTTAGCTTTCAGATCATTGGAGAAGGACCTCAATAAGGCAGCCAGATGCTCGTTTCTATGTGCTGAAACCATGTTTTCAAAGGAGAATTAGAAGATCCAGAGTTCAGACGAAAGTTCACAGACAAATAAAAATGAATCACAGAACAGAATAACTAGGTTGATAAGATATTCTGGCAATTTTCTATATTATTCAAACCCTTGTAAACATAAGGCTTGAAAAACTCACCAGACAGTATGACATCTTCCATATTTACAGATTTACGACCGGCATGTTGAGAAAATAACTCCAGGTCCTTTGCCAACTGTTCTGCTTTGCAAAATAGCAACTCTATTCCATTAGTTTCAATTCAGTATTCTCCTAATGACGATTAGAGCCCATGATTGACATTCATTATCATACAGAATATTTTGACTCTACATTTTATTTCACTACATGACTAAAAGTGTTAGGCTATGGTGAATAATATCCAAGAAATGTCACAACTCTTTTCATCACAAGCAATATTCTTAGTGTCACTTCTAAACTAGCACTCCATGACTTGGTGCTTAAATTAGACAAGAAGATATATACATTTTCCTGATCAAATTGCAAAGTTACTACCCTTCTAAAATCATCACACAGTATCTCTTAACAACCCTCCTACAAACAAATCTAATCCAAATTGCTTCAATCCGCAAACATAAAATTAAGTTTTAACCCTCTTAAATTCATCACAGTATATCACTCGACAACCATCCTACAAACACATCTAGTTCGAATTGCTTCGATTCACACACGTAAAATTCATTTCATAAAAATGAAATTCTCCTCCCAGTCCCAGTAGACCCAATTCCTAATCAGAAATTTCCTTCTTCTATCAACTCTAAAACCCTAATTCCGAGACTAAAATTCCCAGTAAAGGAATTCAATCACACAATCGCGAATTGTACAGACATCGCAGTTTATCTTACAGTCTTAAATCACATGGCAAAAGCAAAGCCAAAGACAAATACCAGTGAATTTATAGCCCAAATCGGCAATGCAAGCCATAACGGGTCCCGAAATTTCCATGTCGTTTCGCTTCGCTGCTCAGTGAATGAGAATCGAGAAGTGAGAACCAGAAACAAAATCAAAACCATCATCCAATTGATAATAAACATACAAAAAGTGCGCGGTACCTTCGGCTTCGGCGATAGAGATGCTGAACACTCTGAACCGATCCCTCAGAAGCTCGCTCACTGAGTCTTCTTCTTCTTCTCTCTCCATTTCCTCCTTCCTCTGGAAAGAGCTAGGTTTTCGTTTCCACTGATACAACGGCGCGCGCGCGGGAAAACGAGGTTCAACGCATCGTCTTGTGAATTGAAATGGTAAAAAACTGATGTTCCGCAGACGCACCGTTTCGCTCAAGTTCAACTATCGTGTTTAATAGCTTGGCCAAAAAAAAAAAAAACTATCGTGTTTAATAGAGTTTTTATTTTATTTTTAAATACATTTCTTTTTTATATAAAAAAATTCTTTAGCGATCATCAGTTCTTTTTTTTCTCTTCTTAAAATTGGGAAGGGAGAATCTGAAAATATCACTAAATTAATAGTTAGTTGATGAGTTAATAATTTTAAAAACGATTGTGTAGAAGTATTAGGTATATTATATCATAAATTTTAAATTTTGGTTTTTTTTTAATATAATATATTTTTGAGTGCCTACTCATATGATTGTATCACATCATTATCATTATAATGGGCTAGAGAAAAAATTTTTTTTATATGATTGTCATACCACATTATTATGTGTATGTTGAAAAATTATTCTATATAATTCCAATACCACTCAGTATGCTAATGTGACATTACCAATATACTTAAATTATAGCAGGTATACAATTTTAAGGGTTTGTTTTGGGTTTTAAATTATAATAATTGTACATAAGTGATAATATAAATAGATTGGTAATACCATGTCAACATACCACATGGTGTTACAAATACATACAATATTTTTTGTATATGTGAAAGTCTAACCATGAAAGGAAATTGTAAACAATGTGTATATATGGCGCATATATGCATACACATCGCAAATGATTTCCTTTATTTAGCATATATGCATATCATAAATGATTTCCTTTGAACGCATAGTAAAACATTTCTCTTGATGATTAGACTTATCGGCTTAGAGTTACCGATAGAAAGTGCAGTATATTGAAACCATATCTGTTTCTAGTATATTTATTTTTTAGTGGATAAACCATCATAATGACGTGGTAAGACCGAATTTATTTTTCTATCATCTATTTTCAATGAAAATAATAAGATTATTCATTTTCAACAAGATATGCGAATTAAATTGAAGATATATGACAGCTGCTAAAATTTTCACAATTAATCTTTTATTTCCATTATGGTCAAGTAAGAAGATATTGATACCATTTTGGAAATTTTTCTTGCCTCCAAACCATGAATTGTGTTCCATATTTTGACATTACCAAATTAAGAATACGTTATATTCTGTATTCACCAAAACCTTTAATTTCATTAACTAACGATTGCTCAGCACATCTGAACTCGTAAGGCATCTTTCCTAAAGACAAGGAAAAATGATTAGGTAACGCCAAAACAAAAAAAAACACAAGATACAGAGATCCCAGTAGCAATGCTTAAACAAGAAAGTGATGCACTTGTGACCTGTAGGGAGGGTTGGTGGCCTTTTATGGTAGAAAACTAACTCACGTCTGACCATAGGAAAGAATTACAATGAACGATTAGGCTCTAAATCTTACTTAAAGAGTAAGATTGCCTCTAATATATTGGACAGTAGACATAGAATTACTAGTACATTCTGATCTGATCAAAACCTTGTTTAGTAGGAGTACCCTTTTGGCTCTCGATGGCATTGGAGTCGATCCCACATGAAAATGGTGCTTCTCAACCTGAACAAGTTGAGAAACAGCAAGTGCCTAGTGGGAACAGTGATGAGAGAACCAAAGCAACAAGACACCCTCGATGGAGCAGACAAGAGACATATGTCCTCATAGAGGGCAAGAGGGTCGTAGAGAATGAGGTCCAGAAGGGGCGCAGAGCCTCTTCAGTGTTGGGGTCAGACCATCATGAACCCAAGTGGGAATCTATCTCATCGTTTTGCAGGCAGCGCGGTGTGAGCAGAGGTCCGGTTCAGTGCAGGAAGAGATGGAGTAATCTTCTGGTTGATTTTAAGAAAATCATGAACTGGGAGTCACAGATAGAGGGAGAGGCTGAGTCGTTTTGGAAGATGAGGAATGATGCAAGAAGGAAGAGGAGACTGCCCGGGTTCTTCGATAGGGAAGTTTATGATGTCTTGGATGGAAAAGCTGTGGCTGCAACAGCAGCATGTCCAGTGGCATTGATGATCCCACTACCAACAGATGCAAAGAATGGTGATGGGGCAGAGGTGGCAGCTGCGGAAGAAGAGGAGGAGGAGGAGGAGGAGGAGGAGGAACACGTCAAACTTGATTTGAATGAAGATGGTCCATTTTCAGATTTTGAGGAGTCTGGGCAAGAGGAGACTGCCATAAACTCCAAGAAGGAAAACACAATGACAGGGAGTCCCAAAAAGACAGTCACAACTCCAATGCCTGCTTCAGGTGACCAAGTCTCATTGAAGTTTTTGCTTAATAATATCTTGTTTGCATTGGAATCATGTTTAAATGACTAACATTTGAACCATCATAATTGTCCAATCATATTTGTTTGAAAAGGCTCTTCATCTGAATGTAAATGATCTTTATAAATAGCTAGTCATGACATAGAGGTTGGGGAAAATTGAGAACTTGCATTTTGTTGTGCTTCTATATCATACAGGTACAATGAAAGAGAAACGAAGTCTGGGCTCAAATACTTGGAGAGAATTTATTTCTCAGGAGAAATGGAAGCAGAGGCGGCTGTCAACAGATGGATGTGAAGACAACTACAGCGACCAGTTGATCAGAGTTCTTGAGAGGAATGGCAACATGCTGAATGCCCAACTTGAAGCTCAGAACAAAAATTGCCAATTGGACAGGGACCAGAGGAAGGAGCAAAATAACACCTTATTTGCTGCTCTCGGCAAGGTCGCAGATGCTTTAGTAAGAATTGCAGACAAATTATGATTGAACTACATGGTAAAGTGAAAGACCCTAAAGAAACTGCATGAGAGATCTACTCAGAGTTATTCGTCCATCTCCGATTCACTTTCTACTTTCTTCTTGTACCAGTTACCGACATGACGCTACTAAATTTCTGTCTTTTAAATCTTAAATGGTCAAGTAGAGGAAACAAAGCCTTAACAACTTTGACTCCATAAGAGATCGCAGGGAGTGTTGTTAGGTTTAGTGACTTGTTTGTTTGATCTGTTTGGGACTAGTTATCATTCTGGTGATCAATTTCTTGCCATCTAGCTACCAAGTGGAAACCAGGAGAAATAAATTTTCGAAAAATTTTCTTTCCATCTAGCCTACCAGAGTGATCCAGAACATGCATAAACTTGTATTGAAAGTACCAAATGGCATCAAAGGCGATCAATTCAATTTCATATAAAGAAAACAAAATTGACATTATACATCAAAAGTTTGATACATGAACAAGTAGAGAATGAGAGCGTACTAAACGAGCTTTACAAACTGTTAGAGGAATATCCTGAGCAGTTTAGGAATTGGAGCAAAGGCAGAACTCAAATATGATCCCTCTCTTCCTTGTTAATTAGCAGGAACAGCCTCAACCAGCCTTGAAAAGTAAAATTGTGTAGTTGTTAGTCCTCTCTTCCTTATCCTCCACCCAACCTTCCTTAAAGCCCTCTCGACGTCTGCCTCTGAGTGTAGATATGCCCTAGTTGCCTTTGAAGGCCCCGGGAACAACTCTCCTATCCTCTTTAGTAAATCATAATACAATGTTTTTGGTGCAAAACTCAGAATTAAACGATTCTTGGCCAATGAAGCAAGATGGGCAATCATCCCATCGGCCTTGCTCTGCGGGTAATGAATCAAAACATCTAGACAGACCACCGTGTCATACTTCCCATCCAAGCTCTCCAAATCCCTCACTTCAAATTTGGGCATTACTGGTGAGAGCCCATCTTTGGCTGATTCAAGCTGTTCTTTTGTCTGCATAAAGTCCAAAGTTTGAGGTTCAAAAGTGTTTTCTAAATGGAACCAAATCTAGTGAGGCAAAAATAGCTTTGAAACTATCAAAATCTAAAAGACAATGTGCTTTTCAATTATCAAAAGCTGAAATAGGTCCAAATTTTGCTTTCCAAGTTTCAAGGATTACAATCCCAGGAAGCTTAAACAAACAGATGCCCAGAAACTAAATCACAGTCACCAACTTCTTACATTCAAGCAACAACCTCACTAACACTAAATCAGATTAGCACATTCAAATTCAACCAAAACCCAAATCCAAATCAGTCCCACATTGCCAATATCCCATCAGATTTGACAGCTCTCTCCCAAAACAAAACTGCCGATCTGGAAGTTAGTTAAGTTGACAGTTTATTAGTTAATCCCAACAATTTAGATTACTAACACTAAAACCAGACTACCACATTCCAATTGAACCAAAACCCACATTGCCAATCCCATGAGATTTAACATTTCCCTCCCAACACAAAACATCGTCGTTCCGGAACTTAGTTAAATTCACAGTTAATCTCAAAATAATCACACAAAACCCCTCACCTGCTTCTCAGCCTCAGCAACCATGGCAGCTGAAATATCAGCAGCAGTGACAATTGCACCTTCCTTCGCGAGCGGAATCGCAAGACACCCAGTCCCACACCCAGCGTCACACACAGTAACTCCCTGAAGCGGACCTTCATCGGTCAACATCTTCATCACATTCTCAACGGTCTTCGAATGCCCGAGCCTAATATCCCTCTGAACTCGATTCACGTCGTCGGTCTCTCCGTAAATCTTCTTCCACCGCTCGAACCCCGACTTATTGAAGTAGTCCTTGACCACCTCCTTGTCGCCGCCGCCGACCTCCTCGGCCTGCAGCTGCCTCCGCCGCTCCGGGTCTGCTAAAGACAGCGCGGCGGCGAGCGCGGCCACGGAGCCGCCGCCGATTGCCGCAATGGTGGCACCGTCGACGTCGGCGGAGAGGGAAGGCGGGAGGGCGAAGAGAGGCTTGACGGGAGATCGAGCGGTTGCGGGTTTTGTGGGTTTAGTGGAGAATCTCGGGTTCGGGTTGTGGAAGTGGAGTGGGGAAGATAGCGAGGCAGCGTATGCCATTTTTTGTTTGATTGTCAGATTGTTTATCTCTCTCTCTCCCCGACCGGCCAGAGAGAGCGAGTTTAACTGTAAGAGTTGGGTACTTCATGCGCGGGCTTATCCTAGATAAGATAAGAGTTCGTCTTTCCTCGATTCCCGTGGGACCCACTTTTTGGTGGCTGTCTTTGGTTCGTCCTAAATTTTACAATATGACAATATTGTAAATGTAATAAATTTGGATTATATTGATCTTAACCTCAAATTAATACCGATTCATTTAATCATGGGTAGATACTAGGTTTGATTCCGAAAAAGATAGTAAATCCATGAAAACTTACTCATATGAAAAAATTAATAATGTACTTGATTTTCAAAAGTCAAAACTAAAATTTACTTGCATTTGCAAACATGGAATATTAGTGCATAAAAGTAATAGAGTCAACATGACATACTTTTGGATTGTTTGATATATAAAGGAACATATAAATATATATAAGTATTTGAATTTGTTTGTAGGTGTAGTGCATGGAGCAATGATACGAGAGCTATTTTGTTCACCATAAAAATGTGGTGAGTGCTATTTGTCAATCACTTGATTAAGTAGTGATGCTCACTACTAATAAGTAAAATAATTTCCACAATAATATGCTTCATGAATATTTAAACATAATCAGGATGCATGAGCAAGTACTTGTTAGGATTTTAAACATTATTTATGTTAGTTGGATGCAAGATTAATGTTGTTAAAACCAAATAATAGAACCAATGCTTCAAGAAAAAGTTAATAAAATAAATATGTAGTGAATTAAAGTTGGTATAGTTGACTCAAGACAAAAGTTTCCCTATACATTCTGGTTTGAACCATTCCCTCCTCATAGAATAAATAAATAAATAAATATGTGCATTTTAATTTGGTTAACCAAAGTTGTTAAAAAGATTAAATACATTATTGAATTGTGAAAAGCGGTTTAATTCGATTTTGTTTATTGAGTAGCCTATTTATGCAAAATAAACCAATCTAAACCAATTTAGGTTCTACTTTAATCTATATTTATGGAAGATGATGAGTTCGAAAAAAAATTTTAGATTTTTTTTGAGCAAATGTAGGACAAATCATTTCACTAACTTAGTAATCGTTGACTGGGCAGGTGAAGTCTGTGAAGATAAACTTTTCCTCACTCAAACAGCCCCTTAAGGCGTGGCACGCAGCCACAGGTCGAAATCCGACAACGAAAATATCGTCGT
>QANT01000141.1:0-13636 GCA_003254885.1 Purshia tridentata
GTTAGCTAGATATATACAATTGCTAGCTTGAAATAAATACCTTATATTATTTGATTGATTATAAATTACAAAAGCCATTGTAAATGCTTGAGCAAGTATGGGAGATTCTTGGGTGGTGCAATTTGTTGATAATTACATTGTGTGTGTACAAAGACAATTAGAAGCAGGTAAAAATATATGTTAAAAAGGACATAATACAACAATTTATTGTGTAAAATTGTTGTACTAATACACTTCACGTAACAAATTCCAGCAAAAAACCGATGTACCAAACAATTATACTCATCAGATTATCAGAAAAATAATACTCATACAGAATGGTTTCATAAATGAAACTAATGTTCTACGGAGCTTCATGCAACGGTTTTTAAGACAAAACCACAGTACAAGACATTTATAACCATCATATATAACTTAAATATTTAACTTTACACAACGGTTATCTAAAAAGAATTGTTGTTCTAAGTGCATTCATACAACGGTTTTTTAAAAGAATTGAGGTAAGAAATACATATAGACATGTATAATGGCATTTGCTTAGTAGTTAGGCACAATGGTTAACGTTAAAAAACCGTTGTCTTAAATGATATTTTAGCTCCTTTTTTTATGGAAAATAGTTGTATAATGCATGCATATTAATAGAAACAGTTGTGTAAGATTGTGTTATACACTGTTTTGTGCCTACAACCGATGTGTAGAGCAGTACTCAATAATAGTTTTACTTATCACATGATTTTTTATAGAACTTATACAATGGTTTCTTACAATAAACTATTGTTTTAAATGAATTAACACAATGGTTTCAAACTGTTGTCTAGTTGTACCCCAACAGACGTCGGTCGATTATACGACGGTTTTGGGAGGAATTAGACACGGGTAAAACCCTTTGTCTGTTTGCTTTTTTGTAGTAGTGTGTGGTTCATTTGGAGTGTGAACCCCATCTCCAGCTTCCTTGATTAATTCTCTCAACTCTTTCCATGCTCTTGATGTTGAGAATTCGGAGAGTGATAGTGAACCTAACACGGCTTCCCCGGATAGGTCTCTTTGGCTTAGCAAACTATTAGGGAAGAATATTGATGGAGCCACATTGGGGGTTGGAAAATATTCTTCCAAGAAGGAAAAGAAGAAAGTTAAGAAGAAGTCAGCTAAGAAGGGCAAATCCAGCTCAGGTACCTCCTCCAATTCTTCTCAATGATCAAATTTGTTTATTGGAATGTTAGGGGTTTAAACTCTGCCCTAAACAAGCTGATGTTAGGAAACTTATTAAGGACAATGGATTATCTCTTATTGGCCTTGTGGAGACTAGAGTGTGAGAATATAATAAAGACAAATTGGCAAATGATATTTTTAAGGATTAGAATGTGATTGACAATTACAATTCGCATAGGGGTGGCAGAATTTGGATTCCTTAGAATCCTCTCATTTTTAGTGTTTTTAAGATGGAGGAAACAGATTAGGTTATTAATACATGGGTACACCATATTGAATCCAATATTGATCCTAATGATGTTAATTGTCGTTCAAATTTGTGGAGGAACTTGCTCTCTTTACTAGAATGGTTTGCAATCAGCTTTGGGTTGTTCTTAGGGACTTCAGTATGTGTAGACGTACTAATGAGGTGGCTTATTATAATTGTAGGATGACTTGTGTCATGAAGGAGTTTGATAGCCTTATCCAAAGGGCTGAGCTTGATGATCTTCGCTTTACTGGCCTTATGTTCACTTGGAATGATAAGCAAACCACTACGAAGTCTATTTCTAGAATTTTGGTTAATGATGCTTGGTGTACCAAATTCAATAGATCTTGTGCTGAATTCCTCCCTCCTAGTTGCTCGAATCATAGCCCTTGTTTGGTTGATATTGGGGGTTAACTTTACTCGTGTTAGTCGTCCGTTTAAGTTCTTTAATTTCCTAACGAATAGGGACGATTTCTTTCCCCATGTGGCTCTTTGTTGGTGACAGGACCCTCCCCGAATTCCACCCTTGAACTCGGGGTGATCCTACGGGAATCCAATGTCAAGGAAAATCCTACCGAAAATTCGGCAGAACCTCTCCTGAAATTGGACTAACCCTTACTTAGAAACCTGTAAAATACACTTCTAAACCAGCTTCCCTACCACAAACAAGGGTCTCCGACCCAAAATCATAACGAAAGGGAAACTAAGGTAATATTTGGGCTAATAAAAGTGGCATTTATACCTTTATAGTCCAACACCTTAAATAGTGTAACTAAATAAGAACATCAGAGGAGAATTTACAAGTTTCCAAAATCTATGGGATCCTCGACGTATCTCCTGCTCGACCGCACCACCGCAGTTACCTGGGGGAAATTTTAAAAGAAAACAACACAAAGGAAAAGTAAAACAACCCAGTGAGTGGACAAAAATAAAATAACTTTTACCATTAACTGAAAAAAAAATTTTCCACAAGAACCTCACAAAACTTTCCATAAAAACCCCCAGTTTTTTGAAATGGATTTAAAATTTTCTTTAACAAATCATTTACCATAACTAGTAAAAATACTTTGCGATTTCTCATTTTAAAAGAACGAAAATTTCATCATGCAAAACCCCAAGGTTTTCCCCGCATAAGCAAAATCTTAAGATTTAAATCAAATATTTCACTCGCTCCCAACTTTCCCGTATAGCCTGCCGTACATGCATAGGGCCCATAGCCTGCCATACGCATGCAGGGCGATATCCTGCCGTACATGTGCAGAGCCAGAGTCTGTCATACACATGTAGGGCCAACAACCTGCCGTACGTGCACGCAGGGCTACCCCCAAAGGGCAAAGCATCCTGGCACACGACCCAATTTAAAACGAATATTTCACTCGCTCCCAACTTCCCTGTATAGCTTGCTGTACATGCGCAGGGCCCATAGCCTGCCATACGCATGTAGGGCGATATCCTGCCGTACATGTGCAGAGCCGGAGTCTGTCATACACATGCAGGGCCAACAACCTGCCGTACGTGCACGCAGGGCTGCCCCCAAAGGGCAAAGCATCCCGGCACACGGCCCAAAGCCTATGTGTGTGCCGTGATGGGTCCCAAAGACCTATATAATTCCAATGTCCAGAACGGGTACTAAATGGGTCCTTATTAAAATCCCAAAACCATCCATCCGCAATCATTCACCTTGAAATTAAATAATTCATTTGAAACTTTCTTAAAACTATGGAGATATCGATAATTGTTCCAGAACTTTTACTTGAAAGTCGTTTTCCCAGAACCTCAAATATAAATAAAATTGATAAGAAATATTAATCCGTCTAACACATTTAATAATGATTAATAATTCATTTGAAACTTTCTTAAAACTATGGAGAAATCGATAATTGTTCTAGAACTTTTACTTGAAAGTCGTTTTCCCAGAACCTCAAATATAAATAAAACTGATAAGAAATATTAATCCGTCTAACATATTTAATAATGATCGAGATCCCGAAATCAACATTGATAAATGAAATTCACATCCAAACAACTCACAAGATAAATAAAATTAAACTGTAAAATAAAATAAACTTTAAATAAAACAAAGTCCACTCACTGTCAAGGAGTCTAGTCTCGTCGCTCGGCTGGGTCGCCCTCAATCTCGGGTGTAGTCCCTATAAGAAAAGATAATTACGTCATTAGTTCCCTCATTTAAAGTGTCCGTCTACGTCTATAATTTGGGGTTTCGCTAACCTCGCTCTTTTCTATACAACCTAAGTCAATAACCCGCTTAATAAGGTCTAAAATCGACGATGATTTCTAAATTTCGCGATTAAAGGGTCGGCCTAATCTCAACCCCAAACAAAGTGGTACTTTCAACCCCAATTTCAAAATTCCCGCCTTTCCTTTCGGACCCATCAACCCAAACTCCGGATTAGATTCCTAAACGATGGAAATTGGCTAAAACATCTCTAAATTATGCCAAATCCCCAATTTTTCGAGCAACCACCCGAAGTAGCCAAGTCTCATCCACCAATTCCCAATTTCTTCCATTTTTCCTTAAAGCCCAAGGTTCTAAACCAAAATTAATATGTCCTAAGGTTGGAAATTAGTAAATCCAACCACAATTTCACACCCCAAGCCACAAATTTCAGATTTCCGATTTGGGGTTTAAATCCCAAACTTTCCCATGTCTAGTTTGATCCCAATTAGCAGCCCAAACTAAGATAATTAAATGCTAGAAGAAGGAGGGAGGAAACCCACCTAAATGGGCAGAAGAGGCGCCGGAAAACTGGCCGAAAAAGCTGGAATTTGCAACGGCTGGTGGCGTTCTCCCATGCAGCAGCGTGCGCAGGCTGGTGGTCGGCGTTGTGGGTCGAGGCAGGTTGGCGTCGGCGGGAGGAAGTCTTTGTCGGCGGCTGGTGTTGGTCGGGAATGGCTGGATGGGGAGAGGGGAAGGGTGACGCGCGCACAGTGGAGGTGAGAAAGCTGGTCTGCGGGCTGGGAGGGGGGAGAAAGGGAGAAAAAGAAGGGGGAGAGTGTTCCAGAAAAATCTGGAATTTTTTAAAGCTAAGTCACTTTATTTACAATTTTGCCACTCCCTTCACACGTCCATAACTTACAAACCGTAACTCCGTTTGACGCATACTTCCTGTCTACGAACTCGTGGAGCCGAGCTCTACTTAACCATGTCAAAGTCCACTCCAAGGGCCCTATAATTCAAAAAGTCAACTTTTGGGTCCTTTGCCACGTACAAAATTTTCAAATCGTCCCTCCAAACGGGACATGCCGCATGTCTATAAACTCGTAAGCCCGAGGCCTTCCTACTGAACCCAAGGTCAAACATTGAATCTCATTCGAACCCAAAGTCAACTCTAGGCCCCAAGGACTAAATTAAAAATTAAAAAAAATCTTACCTTATGGAGTACGGGTCGTTACAACAAACCTTAAAAAGTGTCTACAGAGACCCAAAACTATATTGCAACTACATGTAACAGACAGTTGCTATATAATATGAAACTTAAATTAAATCCAATGTAAGAAAGCGAGCTTGTGCATAATGTGAAGTAAAGAAAATTTCATTTTCAGCTGCAACTCTTAAAACAATAAACAATTCTAGAGCTGTTCTCTATAAAACAAAGTTACGGAAAAAAAGAAGTATGACACTAGAATCAAAGTAAACTATCATGATGTTACCAACATTGATGAAGTAGAACTCCACTAGCCTTAGTGAAGCAAACGGGTCCAAGCATTGGCCATAAGTTTTATCATACTTTGAGCTTCTTTAACCAGGGCAACACCTCTGCCACCTATTGTAGTATATGTTAGCACAGTCGTACATTACCTGGTTACGTTTCGAATATGTAACATATAAGTACATGGACACCCTTTAGTCCTTTACTTGAAAGCTGGATTTCAAGAATAAACTTTACTTATGAGTTTAATACCGACAGCTAACGTTAGCATTTTTGGATCAAAGAATGAAGGATTAGCATCTTACTGGATTGTTTGCTGCTACCCAACCATCAACAAGGTTGAATTCCCTTTCATGTAAACTAGACAAGAGTAAATAAATAAATAAAAGAAGGAGAAGAAGAAGAGAGACATGGAAATTAAACTTTCATTGCAATAATTTAAAAGTGTATGAACAAAGTATTAAAACTTCCTATTCTCTCTAACAAAATAACCAAAGAGGCATTTGAGAGAAATCCTAGGAGAATACTAAAAGAGATAATAAAAATAAAAATGAGGTAAGGATCCTCAAATGTGAGCTAAAGGTTTCCTTATGTAGGCAAAGACTAGGGTTTGAGAGGAAGTTTCTAGGAAATTACATCATAAAATATCTAAGGCCAAAGGACATGTGTCAACAATTTATAGTGACACCATTTACACAAGAGAAGGTGAATGACAACCATGGAAAGGTTGTCATCATGCCATGTGTCACAATATGATTTGCTGAGAAAAGAAATGGGCTTTGCATGTTTGGGTTTCTTCAATTTCATTTGGGCTCCTTCAATTTCCTTTAGGCTCCTTCAATTTCCTTTGGACTCCTTCAACTTCCTTTGTTTTTAGGCCTTTGAGTTTAAACACAAACCTTCAAAATAAAATGACCTTATTTAAAACTCACAATTAAAAAAAACAAACTTAAATAAAAACCCAAAAAAATTAAATTACACTAATAAATAAATTTAATTAAAATTTAAAAGATAGGTAAAAACTACTAATGCTTACTAATTAACTAAAATATTTAAAATAAGTATTAAAATACGAAGGAAGTTAAACCACAAGGACTAAAATATATGATTTGAAGGTTAAATAAATGCTATAAAATGATCTCAACAAGAGTGTTCGCCATGACCCAACAAGAGGCACAAGCTTCACCGGACGTCATTATGGGTACGTTACTTATCCTTGGACAAAGTGCTCGTGTCTTGATAGATTCCAAGGCTACACATTCTTTTATTGCACATAGATTCGCTAGGAGTACCAATAGGAAACCTACCCTTTTAAACGGGGAATTACTGATAGAGATGCCAGCTGGAACTCCACTTATAGCATGTGAGGTTTACAGAGTTGTCCTGTAACACCCCGCACAATAAAGATTTTTGGGATTTTATTTGGAAAGTAAAACGTTTTGGACGTTTTTCAAATTTTAAAGTTTGACTTTTAAAAAAGGGGGCAAAAGTTGACTTCTTGTTCGGGAGGTCTTGTCACGTTGACCTTGGGTTCGTTGGAAAGGTCTCGTCCTCACGAATTCGTAGACACGTAGCACGCGTCGAACGGAGCTACGGTTTGAAAGTTACGGACGTGTGAAGAGAGGGGAAAGGTTGTAATTTTGAAAAGTGGGATTTTAAAAAGGGGCAGAAAACCCCAGAAAATGAGACAGCTTTCTCTCTCCTCTCTCCCGATGGTTCTCTCTCTCGCGAGCCTCTCACCCAGCCGCGCCTTTCGCCGGCGCGTGGGGGCGCGTCCAGCGGCGGGCTGGGCTTGTGTTTGGCTCGCCGTGCTCGCGCCGCCTCCTTCTTCCCTCCGGTGGCGGCGGCTCCTCCCGAAACAGTCCAGAACTCGAGAATCCGAGAGTGCGCCGTGGGTGATCGGCGGCGATCCCCCCGTTTCCGGCGACGGCGAGGTTCAACGATCGCCCAGATCTCTTGCTCTTGTCGAGCCCAGCGTGTTGGTGGGTTCGATTGAGCCGGGGGACCGCCGTGGACGGCGGATCGAGTGTGGGTGTGCCGCCGGCTTTCCGGCCAGTTTTCTCCCTTTTCCGGCCACTTTTGGCCGTCGACCCAGGTTCGAGTTTTAATCCCCTCGATCTCCTCTACGTGCCTATGTAATTTTTTTTAGCTAAACACGACTTTCATTTTTGACAGTTGACCGCCGTTGACTACCCGTTGACTGCTGTGGGTTTCGCTGCGTGTGACGGTTCCAGTGACCGTTCCTTGGTTTTCGGCCTCGGGCCAACCACCCGAGCTTGTGGGTGAGTTTTCGGACCTTCCGCGTGGTTTCCAAGGGTCGAGCAGCCATCGTGTGTGGTGGTTCCCACCCGTTTTCGTGATTATTGGCTTGATTGTGAACGTGTTGTGAATACTGGGTTTATTTCTTGGACTGTCTGGTCTTAACAGGTACGGTCGGCACGGGAATTTGTATTCCCGATGCCGTTATGCTGCCGGATTTTAGAATCCGAGCAAAGGAGCCACGAAGGACACGAAGGGCAGTTTAGCCTTTTCGCGTGGTCATGGTGAGTGAACCTAGGACCCTTTAATTCTCAGTTTAATTAGTTACTTGGTTGCTTGTGTGTTGTTTGTTTTGGTTGCTGCCGACTAGTAAAAAGGGGTACGGAATTAGGAATGGAATTGCCGAGGATTTAAAGGTTTGATCGAGGACTAAGTAAGGATTAGTGGTTATGGTTGAGGATTACTGAGTTCTGGTGGAGACTTTTGACTAGGATTGGGATTCCCGGGGTTTAAGATTATTGCTTTTAAAGGTAATAGTATGGATCTTGGTTTTGAAAACTGATTTTGAGAATTCAGTTTATTCTTGGATAAAACTAAAGATTTGATTTTACTTATCAGTTTTTGGAACTTTGGTTCTTTAAGAAAAGATTAAATTTTAAGTTCGAGTTTGATTAGTTTATCGTCACATCAAAAAAGGTTTGGAATCTGGATTTTGGTATTTGAACTGAAAATGTTCTTTTCGGATTGGTACGGTTTTCAGAGCACCCAATTGGATACTCGTTCTGCTTCTCAGTTCAGATAGGTCTTTGGGACCCATCACGGCACACACATAGGCTTTGGGCCGTGTGTCGGGATGCTTTGCCCTTTGGGGGCGGCCCTGCGTGCACGTACGGCAGTTGTTGGCCCTGCATGTGTATGACAGACCCTGGCTCTGCACATGTACGGCAGGATATTGGCCCTGCATGCGTACGGCAGGTNCGTAGGCCCTGCGCATGTACGGCAGGATTCTTGGCCCTGCATGCGTACGGCAGGTTGTGAGCCCTGCGCATGTACGGCAGGTTAGCTGGATGTGGATTGGGTGATGGTTTTCATTTCTTGTCAGCTTACAGTTGTCTTTGAGAGTTATAAATTTCAGTTCTTAATTGATATTTTGGGAACCTGACTAGTTTTATTGATTTATCGGAGTTTTCAGTTCTTATTTTATAAATTGGGACTTGATCAGCCTTATTGTTTTCTCAAAGAGTTTGCAAAATGGATTTCAAACGTGGGTTTCTATAAAGAGTTTTCAGTAGATTTATAAAATGTTTTAAAGCTGGGGAATCTCAAAGGGTAACAGTGAGGTATTGAGAAACTTGGAATTAAAGGTTTAGGCGAGAATCGATTACCGAGGTTTGAGTAACTAAGGTCATTTGAGATTTGAAGGTAAGTAAAAGATTTGGGAGTATCAATGGTTTTAGTTGAGGGTTTAGTGTGTTCTAGAGGTCAATTTAGGATAATTGAGATATTACAGATTGAGACAGTGAATTGGGTTGGTTTAGAGGATTGGTGATCAGCTTAAGGTTTAGGATTTATGATTTGTGATTTGATTGTGCGTGAGGCGTTAAAGTGGATTTTGATTGATTATCTAAATTGAGTTTAATTCGAGGTTTCAGTTAGATTTCACTCACACGAGCTCTAGTGAGCTTACCGGGTTTGTGTGTAAACCCGGTGCACCTGTGGTTGGGTGCAGGGTTTGGTTTTGCAGGTTGAGCAAGCTGAGGATGCAGTGGAGAGAAGACGAGGCAGTGGGACCAGCAGCAGTTTTAGAAAACTTATTTTACAGTTTTATTTTTATGAAAAAGGTTTTACATTTGGTTTTATATGAATTGTTTGTAAAGTTACAGTTGTGTTTTCATAAAGTATTTTATATTCATGGCTTACAGTTTCAGAAACAGGGCCCACAGGGAACAATTGTCAGTTTTCAGCAGTTTAGGCACGTGCCCGAGGGTCGGGGCGTGTCATGTCCTGTATTAATCGAGGGTCAAAGTTTGGAGGCAGACTTGATTTCCTTGGAAATCTATGATGTGGATGTGATTCTGGGTATGGATTGGCTCGCTACACATCATGCTTCAGTGGATTGTTTCCACAAGAATGTAATTTGTAAACGACCAGGACAACAGGAGGTAGTGTTCCAAGGTGAGTGCAAAATCCTCCCATCTAGTTTGATTTCAACCTTAGTAGCTAGGCGGCTGCTTCGAAAGGGTTGTAAAGGGTACTTAGCTTATGTGACCGATACTCATGCTAAGGAGGTGGAAATTGGAGATTTACCGGTGGTGCGAGAATTTCTGGATGTATTTCCAGATGAACTTCTGGGATTGCCTCCAGTGAGAGAAATAGACTTTGCTATTGAGTTAGCCCCTAGCACAGCACCCATCTCTCAGGCACCTTACAGAATGGCTCCAGCTGAGTTGAAGGAGTTGAAACTTCAGTTGCAAGAACTAGTAGATAAGGGGTTTATACGACCCAGTGCTTCTCCTAAGGATGCACCAGTGCTATTCATGAAGAAGAAGGATGAAACGTTGAGGTTATCCATTGATTATCGGTAGCTCAATAAGGTTACTGTGAGGAATCAGTATCCTTTACCTCGTATTGACAACCTATTCGATCAGTTGCAAGGTGCAAAGGTCTTCTCCAAGATTGACTTAAGATCAGGGTATCATCAGTTGAGGATTAAGGAGACGGATGTACCTAAGACTACTTTCAAAACTAGATATGGGCACTTCGAGTTCTTGGTAATGCCTTTCGGGTTGACTAATGCTCCCGCGGCTTTTATGGATCTCATGAATCGAGTGTTCCGTCCTTACTTGGATCGATTTGTAATTGTGTTCATCGATGATATCTTGGTGTACTCCTAGGGCAACGATGAACACAAGGAGCACTTGAGAACGGTGCTGTATACACTGAGGGAGAACCAACTTTATGCTAAATTTAGTAAGTGCCAATTTTGGTTGAATAAGGTGGGGTTCTTGGGGCACGTGATTTCCGCTGAGGGTATCATGGTAGACCCTCAAAAGGTGGAAGCAGTGAAGAAATGGGAACGGCTAACTTGTGTAGCGGAGGTGAGGAATTTCCTTGGACTAGCTGGTTATTACCGTCATTTTGTTGAAAATTTTTCGAAGATTTCAGCGCCACTTACTTGGTTGACTAGGAAGGGAGTTAAGTATGAATGGAGTGACGAATGTGAGCTTAGTTTTCAAGAGTTGAAGAACAGATTGACGTCAGCTCCAGTTTTAACACTTCCGAATGGTGATAGTGGATTTGTAATCTACAGTGATGCCTCAAGAAAGGGCCTGGGTTGTGTACTAATGCAAAATGGCAGGGTGGTAGCCTATGCTTCTAGACAACTTAAGAAGCATGAGTTGAATTATCCCACCCATGATTTAGAGTTAGCAGCAGTAGTCTTTGCCTTGAAGATCTAGAGGCATTATTTGTATGGTGTGTCTTGTCAGATTTTCACTGATCACAAGAACCTCAAGTATTTGCTCACTCAAAAGGAACTTAATTTGAGGCAGAGAAGATGGTTAGAATTGATAAAAGATTATGATTGCACCATTGAGTACCACCCTGGGAAGGCCAATGTAGTGGCGGATGCCTTGAGTAGGAAGGCTTCAAGTTGTTTGGCACATGTGAGAACGGTACATCTACCCTTATTGGTAGAGTTAAGAACAACGGGAGCTAGTTTGTCAGTTGATGAATCTGGAGCCTTGTTGGCTAATTTTCTGGTTAGACCAGTGTTGATCGATAAGGTATGCCAGGCACAATCTAAGGATCCTGTGCTACTAAAGCTTAAAAATGAAGTGGAAAAGGGGTCAAGAACTGACCTCTCAGTAAGAGAGGACAGAGCTTTGGTGATGGGCGCTAGATTATGTGTCCCATCAAATGGAACACTTCGAAGGGAAATTTTGGAGGAAGCTCATAGTTCCGCTTATGCTATGCATTCAGGAAGCACCAAAATGTACCGTACATTAAAGGAGCACTACTGGTGGCCAGGTATGAAAAGGGAAATAGCAGAATTTGTTGCGAGGTGCTTCCTTTGTCAGCAAGTGAAGGCGAAACGTCAAAAACCTTCAGGTCTGATGCAACCACTTCCTATTCCTGAATGGAAGTGGGAACATATTTCCATGGATTTCCTATTTAAACTTCCTCGCACACAGAGTGGCCATGACGGTATTTGGGTGATTGTGGATAGATTTACGAAATCAGCTCACTTTTTATCAATTCGTGAGACATATACCCTGGATAAGCTAGCAAAGCTTTTTGTGGATGAAGTGGTGAGTCTACATGGTGCCCTAGTATCCATTGTATCAGATAGGGATTCGAGGTTTACCTCTCGATTTTGGGAGAGTTTACAGCAAGCTTTGGGTACAAAGTTACATTTTAGTACTGCTTTTCATCCATAAACGGATGGACAATCAGAGAGAACAATACAAACTTTGGAAGACATGTTGAGATCGTGTGTGTTACAGTTCAAAGGCAATTGGGATGCTCATTTACCACTAATGGAATTTGCCTACAATAACAGTTACCATGCGAGTATTGGCATGGCACCCTATGAGGTGTTATATGGTCGATAGTGTAGAACCCGTATTTGTTGGGACGAAGTGGGTGAAAGGAAATTAGTGGGACCCGAATTTGTTCAAATGACAGCGGACAAGGTATATGTTATTAGGAATAGATTAAAAGTAGCTCAAGACTGACAGAAGAGCTATGCCGATAATCGCAGGAAAGACCTCGAATTTGAAGTGGGGGATAAAGTTTTTTTGAAATTATCGCCTTGGAAAGGCGTAGTATGTTTTGGGAAACGTGGAAAGTTAAGTCCACGCTTTATTGGGCCTTATGAAGTTACAGAACGAGTTGGTCCAGTCGCTTATAGACTTGCTTTAGCTATGGAACTCTCAAGAATTTATGATGTTTTCCATGTATCAATGCTACGGAAGTACAAACTGGATCCCTCCCACATATTGGAGGCCCAACCAATTGAGTTAAAGGATGATTTGTCATATGAAGAGCAACCAATAGAGATTTTGGATCATAGAGAACAGGTACTCCGTACCAACACCATTCCTCTAGTTAAAGTGTTATGGAGGAACCATAAAATAGAGGAAGCGACATGGGAACCAGAGGAACAAATGAGAATTCAGTACCCCCATCTTTTTAATAACCAGTAAATTTCAGGGATGAAATTTTCTAACAGGGGGAGATTGTAACGGCCTATACTACGTAAGGTAAATTTATGGATTTTAATTTGGCCTTCGATGTAATGACCCATACTTTCTTAACTAAATTTTAGGGCCAACAGTTGACTTTTGATTCGAGTGAGATTTTAATTTTGACTTTGGGTAAGTTAGGAAGGCCTCGAGCTCACGGGTTCGTTGACACATGCATGGCATGTCCCGTTTAGAGCTACGGTTAGAAAGCTAGGAATGTGGCAAGAGACTTAAAGTTGACTTTTTAAATTACTCGGATTTCATACTTGACCTTGTCATGGTTACGTAGAGCTCGACTCTACGAGTTTGTAGACACATAGCATGTGTCGTTGGGAGCTACGGTTTGAGAAATACGGACGTTTAAAGTGGGAGGAAAACTTGTAAATTTGGTGAAGTAGCTTTTGAATTCTAGAAAATTTTGGAATTTTCTCTCTCTCCCCTTTATGTCCCACGTGTGGACAGCCCCCCAGCCCGACTTCTTCTTCTCCTCTCCCCTGTGTGCAACCCACCTAGCACCTCCTCGGCTGACCCAGACCGACCGGCGACGTCCCCAGCCACCGGCCAGCGACCCAGCCCCTTATCCCATCGGTCCAGCCCTCTCTCTTCCCTCTCCCTAGCTCTTTTCCTTCTCCCTGCGCGTGTGTAACTACTTCCATCAAGCTTGGTCCATTTTCGGCGACTCCAGGTGGTGGGAACCCTCGGGGAAAACTCCTTCAGGCACCGGTCATCGTGTTCCAGTCCTCCCCCTCGGTGACCGTTGCTCCCACGCGCAGCAAGAGCTCGGAAAGCCCAGTCCCACCGCAAGCTCCTCCATCGATTCCAACTGTTTCTGGCCACGATTGGCTCAGGGTTTTGGTGAGTTTTCTTCCTCCTTTCATGGGCTTTCCTTTCCCTCTAATTTGGTGGTTCAATTTTGAGTTTTGTGGAAGATTAACATTGGGGGTTTGAGGCCATTTCGGGTTTAGCTTAGGTTTTGGAAATTATTACAAATTGTGAGGTGTTTT